>PNEQ01055715.1:0-23799 GCA_003012365.1 Medauroidea extradentata
TACAAGCAATGTGTTGTTGTAGCTCAGGAACACACTAAGCTGTCACTAGCGATTTACTATAATCTTATAGTAGATATACTTCTGGTGTACGATGCTGTAATGTCATGTTACTATAATTATTTGTTTGGTTCCTGTTGAGTGAGGTCAAGTCTACTTACAAGCAATGTGTTGTTGTAGCTCAGGAACACACTAAGCTGTCTCTAGCGATTTACTATAAGCTTATAATAGATATATTCTGGTGTACGATGCTGTAATGTCATGTTACTATAATTATATGTTTGGTTCCTGTTGAGTGAGGTCAAGTCTACTTACAAGCAATGTGTTGTTGTAGCTCAGGAACACACTAAGCTGTCTCTAGCGATTTACTATAATCTTATAGTAGATATATTCTGGTGTACGATGCTGTAATGTCATGTTACTATAATTATATGTTTGGTTCCTGTTGAGTGAGGTCAAGTCTGCTTACAAGCAATGTGTTGTTGTAGCTCAGGAACACACTAAGCTGTCTCTAGCGATTTACTATAATCTTATAGTAGATATATTCTGGTGTACGATGCTGTAATGTCATGTTACTATAATTATATGTTTGGTTCCTGTTGAGTGAGGTCAAGTCTACTTACAAGCAATGTGTTGTTGTAGCTCAGGAACACACTAAGCTGTCACTAGCGATTTACTATAAGCTTATAATAGATATATTCTGGTGTACGATGCTGTAATGTTATGTTACTATAATTATATGTTTGGTTCCTGTTGAGTGAGGTCAAGGCTACGTACAAGCAGCAATGTGTTGTTATAGCTCAGGAACACACTAAGCTGTTACTAGCGATTTACTATAAGCTTATAATAGATATATTCTGGTGTACGATGCTGTAATGTCATGTTACTATAATTATATGTTTGGTTCCTGTTGAGTGAGGTCAAGTCTACTTACAAGCAATGTGTTGTTATAGCTCAGGAACACACTAAGCTGTCACTAGCGATTTACTATTATTTTATTGTAGATATAGCTATATTGTAGGATGTTGTAATGGTAGGCTTCTGTAGTTATATGTCAGGTTCCTACAGAGTGACAACAAGAGAATATACAACCAGAAAGGTGCTGTAGTAACTCAGGTTCACACTTAGCTATCTCCAGATATTTACTATAATATTATTGTAGAAAAAAGCTCCAGTGTACAATGTTGTAATAGCAGGTTGCCATAGAAATGTTGAAATGTTTGGTTTCTACAGACTGAGGACATGGCTACATAGATTCAAAAAGGGGTTTTGAAACATAGGTTCACTCTAAGTTATCTCTAGAGATTTACTATTATCTTAAAGTAGACAAAGCTCTAGTGTACGATGTTGTAATGGCAGATTAACATAGGTTTATGTCTGGTTTCTTCAGAGTGAGAACAATGCTACATATATTCAATAGAGTGTTTTGCAACACGTGTTAACTCTTGGCTATCTCTACAGATATACTTTAAACTTATTGTAAACAAAGCTCCAGTGTACGATGTTGCAATGTAGTTATATATCTGGTTCCTACTGAGTAAGAAAAAGGCTACGTACAACCAGAAAGATGTTGCTGTACTTCATGTTTACACTTAGATATCTCTAGATATATGCTATAATCTTAAATAAGACCAACCACCAGTGTCCGTTGTTGTAATAGCATGTTACTACAGTCATATATCTATTTCCTACAGGGTGAGAACAAAGGCTTCATACATTCAACAAGGTGTAATGTAACGCAGTTTTAACATTAGCTATCTCTAGATATTTACTACACTCTTATAGTGGAAAAAGATCCAGTGTACGATGATGTAATGGCAAATTGCCATTTTTATATGTATGGTTCCGTACAGAGTGAGGACAAAACTATGTACAACAACCACGGTTTTATAGTAACAAAGGTTCACACTTAGGTATCTCAAGAGAAATACTATAATCTTCCAGTAGACCAAGCTCCAACGTACGATGTTGTAATAGCAGTTTACCAAAGTGAAATGTCTGAATTCTACTGTTTGGAAACAAGGCTATGTACAACCTGCAAGGTCTTGTAACTCAGGTTACACTTAAATATTTCTAGAGATTTACAATATTCTTATTGTAGAAAAAGATCCAGTGTAAGATGTTGTAATGGCAGGTTGCCATAGTTATATGTCTGGTTCCTACATAGTGTGAACAAGGCAACATACATTCAACAAAGTGGTTTTTAACACAGGTTCATGCTAAGCTATCTCTAGAGATTTACTGTAATCTAAAAGTAGACAAAGCTCCAGTGTACGATGTTGAAATGGCAGGTTACCGTCGTAATATGTTTGGTTACTACATAGTGTGAACAAGGCAACATACATTCAACAAAGTGGTTTTTAACACAGGTTCATGATAAGCTATCTCTACAGATTTACTGTAATCTAAAAGTAGACAAAGATCCAGTGTAAGATGTTGTAATGGCAGTTACCGTCGTAATATGTTTGGTTCCTACACAGTGTGAACAAGGTTACATACATTCAACAAAGTGGTTTTTAAAACAGGTTCATGCTAAGCTATTTCTAGAGATTTACTATAATCTAAAAGTAGACAAAGCTCCAGTGTAGGATGTTGAAATGGCAGGTTACCGTCGTAATATGTTTGGTTACTACATAGTGTGAACAAGGCAACATCCATTCAACAAAGTGGTTTTTAACACAGGTTCATGCTAAGCTATCTCTAGAGATTTACTGTAATCTAAAAGTAGACAAAGATCCAGTGTAAGATGTTGAAATGGCAGGTTACCGTCGTAATATGTTTGGTTCCTACATAGTGTGAACAAGGCAACATACATTCAACAAAGTGGTTTTTAACACAGGTTCATGCTAAGCTATCTCTAGAGATTTACTATAATCTAAAAGTAGACAAAGCTCCAGTGTAAGATGTTGTAATGGCAGGTTGCCATAGTTATATGTCTGGTTCTAACATAGTGTGAACAAGGTAACATACATTCAACAAAGTGATTTTTAACACAGGTTCATGCTAAGCTATCTCTAGAGATTTACTATAATCTAAAAGTAGACAAAGCTCCAGTGTACGATGTTGAAATGGCAGGTTACTGTCGTAATATGTTTGGTTCCTACATAGTGTGAACAAGGTAACATACATTCAACAAAGTGGTTTTTAACACAGGTTCATGCTAAGCTATCTCTAGAGATTTACTATAATCTTAAAGTAGACAAAGATCCAGTGTAAGATGTTGTAATGGCAGGTTACCGTCGTAATATGTTTGGTTCCTACATAGTGTGAACAAGGCAACATACATTCAACAAAGTGGTTTTTAACACAGGTTCATGCTAAGCTATCTCTAGAGATTTACTGTAATCTAAAAGTAGACAAAGCTCCAGTGTACGATGTTGAAATGGCAGGTTACTGTCGTAATATGTTTGGTTCCTACATAGTGAGCGAATGGCTATGTACAACCAGCAAGTTGGTGTTGCAACTCAGGTTCACACTTAACTAACTTTAGAGACAATACTATAAACTTAAAGCTACACTTTACGACGTTGAAATAGTAGTTTACCATACTAATATGTCTCGTTCCTACAGAGTGATAACAAGGCTACATATATTCTACCAGGGTTTTTTTTTAACACTGGTACACTCTATAGAGATTTGGTATAATATTAATGTTAACAAAGCTCCAGTGTACGATGTTGAAATGGAAGATTACCATGTCTGGTTTCTACAGTTTGAGATCAAGTCTATGTACAACCAGAAAGGTGTTGTATCTCAGGTTCAAACTTAGCTATCTCTAAATTTTTACTATAATCTTAGTGTAGACTAAGCTCTAGTGTACGAATTTGAAATGGCATCTTACCGTAGTAATTTTATCTGGTATATGCAGAGTACAAAGGTACATACATTTAACAAAGTGTTTTGTAACCAAGATTCACACTGGGCTATATCTGGAGATTTACTATAATATTATAGCAGACAAAGCTCTGTGTACGATGTTGAAATTGCAGGTTACCATATTTATATTTCTGGTTTCTACAGTTTGAGAACAAGGCTACATACATTCAACGAGGTTTTTTTAAACACAGGTTCACTGTAAGCGATCACTAGAGACTTACTATAATCTTAAAGTAGAAAATGCGCCAGTGTACGATATTGAAATGTCAGGTTACCATAGTTATATAACTGGTTTCTGTAGAGTTAACACAAGGCTATGTACAACCAGACAGGTGTTGTTGTAACTCAGGTTCACACTTAGCTATCTCTACAGATTTACTATAATCTTACAGCTCTAGTGCACGATGTTAAAAAATGGCAGGTTACCATAGTAATATCTCTTGTATCAACAAACTGTGAATGTGGCTACATTCATTCACAAATGTGTTTTTTAACATAGCTTCCCTGTAAGCTTTCACAAGAGACTTACTATAATATTTAACGAAACAAAGCTCTAGTGTACGATATTGAAATTGCAGGTTACTATAGATATATGTCTAGTTTCTACAGACTGAAAACAAGGCTATTTTAATCCAGTAAGGTTTTTGTAGTATCTAAGGTTCACATTTACCTTTCTCTAGAGATGTACTAAAATCTTCAAGTAGACAAAACTACATTGTACAGTATTGAAATGGCAGGTTACCATAGTTATATGCCTGGTTTATACAGAAAGAACACAAGATTATTTAGAACTAGCAAAGTGTTGTTTTAACAAGGTTTTCCCTATGCTGTCACTAGAGACTTACTATAATCATAAAGTAGACAAAGCTCCCGTGTACGATGTTAAAATTGCAGGTTACCATAGTAATGTGTCTGGTTCCTACAGAATGAGTAAAAGTCTACGTACAACCAGCAAGGTGTTGTTGTAACTGAGGTTCACACTTATCTATCTCTAGTTATGTACTATAATCTTAAAGCTCCAGTGAACGGTGTTGAAATGGCAGGTTACCATAATAATATGTCTGGTTTGTACAGAGTTCGAACAAGGCTACATACATTCAACAATGTGTTCTTTTTTAACACAGGTTCACTCTAAGATATCTCTAGAGATTTACTATAATCTTAAAGTACACAAAGCTCCAATGTACGATGTTGAAACGGCAGGTTACCATAATGATATGTCTAGTTACTACAGAGTGAGAACTAGGCTACATACATTCAACAAGGGTTTTTTTTTTTACACAGGTTCAAGTCTAGCTCTCTCTAGAGATTTGCTATAATCTTAAAGTAGACAAAACTCTTGTGTACGATGTTGAAAATGCAAGTAACCGTAGTTATATTTCTGGTTATTACAGAGTGAGAACAATGCTACATTCGTTCAACAAGAAGTTTTTTAATGCATTTTCACATTAAGCTATCTCTAGAGATTTACTATAATCATATAGTAGACACAGGTGAAGTGTACGATATTGTAATGGAATGTTATTATAGTTAAATGTCTACGTACAACCAATAAGGTGTTGATGTATTTGAGGTTTACATATTTTATGTATAGAAATTTACTATAATCTTTTTTTCTGTAAATATATAGTAGACTAAGCCCCAGTGTATAGTATGTAATGGCAGGTTACTATAAAATATATGTCTGATTTCTACTTAGTGAGGACATGGTTACATACAACCAGCAATGTGTTGTTGTTTCTCAAGTTCACACATAGCTATCTCATGAGATTTTATGTAAAGTTAGAGTAGAATTTATTTAAGTTTTATTTCCTTTTTGTAATGGGGCCTCAGCCCTGTGGCAAGGATTTGCTTAACCTACCTCTTCTCAATTTTTCGACCCCAACAACCTTTTCCTAAACTCCCTCGCTCCTTTCACCTTAACCACATCCCTCGCCAACTCATTCCAATCCTTAATGTTTTCAACATCATAATGTTTTTTCCTCTCTCTGTTCTCTTCCCCAACCTCTGTATCTTCCAACCATGATCACTCCTTCCCCTGAATAAACCTCTCTGTATCTTGTCACCCAGTTGTGCCAACCCACCCTCACCGCACACCTCCTTAAACATCCTTACCAACCACTCCACTCTTCTCCTCTCTTGCAGTGTGCCAACAGAGTCCTCTCACCATTACTGATGGTCTGAATTCCTCCTCTCTCTCAACCCGTGTCCTTCACTTATTTGTGACCCACCTAGCAGCCCTTCTCTGCACCTTCTCCATCTCTACCACTTTCCTACCAACGTATGTGTCCCAGACTGCCGCTGCATACTCCAAGATGGGCCTCACCATTGTTTTGTATACCTTTTCTTTCACTTTCTTGTCTCTGCCCCTTAACACCCGTTCCAGCAGGGCCAGCGCACTTCTCCCTTTACTAGTAACATTTTACTTGCTCGCACCATCTTAAGTCGTCCAGAAAAATATCTCCCAAATATTTATATCTGTTCGCCTCTCCAATCTCCTGTTCTGCCCATCTATATGTCTCAATGACAACCTCTCTTTTCTGTGTAACTCTCAAAATTTTAGCTTTATTTATGTTAATATTCATCTCATTTTCCTTCGTCCACTGTTCCAATTTGTTTATGTCCTCCTGCAGACCTCCACCCTCTCCAATCACCTTGTACAATACACAGTCGTCTGCATAAAGACGAACCCTACAAATCATGTTTATCCCCAAATCTCCCATCATAATTTAAAAGAGGAGGGTGCTAGAACACTACCCTGTGGAACACCTGATGTTACCCTTCCTTCCTCTGGGAGTGTGCATCCTACTCTTACTCTCTGGGTGCTTTCTCTCAGATACTCTCCCATCCAGTTTTCCAACCATCTTATCCTCCAACAACTCATTCTGTTTTATCATTAATTTTACATGTGGCACTTTGTCGAACGTCTTTTCAAAATCCACAAAACACGAATCTACCAGTTTCCTCCCATCCATAACCTCCCTTATATCTTTCAACAATCCTGCCAACTGTTTCTCACATGAGAACCCTTTCTGAATCCATGTTGTCTATCGTTCATACTCCCATACTCACCAGTCTCTACATAACTTTTCCAACTTTAGATGTTAGGCTCACTGGTCTGTAACTGGCCTGTTTCATCTTATCTCCCCCTTGTAAATAGGGACCTCTATTGCTGTATTCCATTCTGCTGGCAACTTACCAAGTTCTAGCGACTTGCGAAAGAGTTCCTTTAGGTATCTGCACACCTCCACTTCCCCTATCTTTAAGATTATATTTCCAATACCATCTTGTCCGTCTGCTTTTCTATAATTGAGTCGCCCCAGTACCTTTCTCAGTGCCCCCATCTCTATCTTACATCTATCATTGTAAAATCTAATTCCCCTACTTTCCCACCTACCTTCTTTGCTTGTCTCAAACACAGTTAGGTACTGCTCCTGCAACACCTATGATTTCTCCTCATCACTTATGGTTTCTGGCCCCCCTTCCCTTCTTAGTGTTGGTATTTTCTGTTCACTTCCTCCTACCTTTCTCACATAACTAAATAGCTTATCCCAACTACCTTTTTACCCTTCCCCTATCATCTTATCCATATACGATCTTTTCGCCTCTTTTATTTTCTGTGTCAGTTCTTTCCCTAACTTCCTGATCTCATCTCTCATACTTTTGCTTTTTACCCTTTTGTTTTTAGCATGCAATTGACTACACTTGCGTTTAAGCCTTCTAACTTCCCTTCCATAATAAGGTAGGTCTCTTCCCATTCCTACGTTCTTTATCGGTACAAGCTTTTGAATTGAATTTATTAAAATTTATTTCAAACCTGCCCAAAGTTCTTAAATTCCTTCCACCCTAGACCATGACTCAAAATTTTCTTTTAAGTATACCTTTATTTTAGTTTGGACTGCTTTTTTAAACTGTCTAACAGCCCTAGCACTCTCTTTAACCTCTGTCATCAGTTTTGTGGCCATATCAACTACTGGGATACTGTGGTCACTAATTCCTTCTAATACTACTGAACTGACCACCACTTCAACTGGTCTAACCAGACAACATCTAATAGAGTGCCCTCTTCCCCGGTCCCCTGCCTTGTTTATCCTACTACTGCTTGACCCAAACCCATATTTACCAGTTGAAATGCCCATCGCTGAGTCATTGGTGCTACCCCCTCAGGTCCTTCTTCTCATGTCACTCCTGGCAAGTTTAGATCACCTGCTGCCACTACACAACTCTCCTCCCCTATCTGATCTAGCCTTTCCTTAAGTAGCCACAATTAGTTTTCCTTTTTTTCCCTGGTTACCTGTAGGTTGCAATCAGCCTCAAAATTCTCTCTAAACCCTGAATATTTATCTCAATTAGTTCTACTGCCTCTCCCACCAATTCCACATTCCCTTTTAGTCAATTTTTCAGAACCACTAATAACCCCCTTATCTCCTGTTTCTGTCTCTTCGAAACATACTTTACCCATCCCTAATCAACTCTCCATCCTGCACATCTTCATCCAGTCGTGTTTCTATTGCCACCACTATGTTGGCTTCATATCCTTTGACTCTTCCCTAGACTTCCTCCATTTTGTTGTAGATTCTTCAGCAATGAATCACCATTTACTTAATAGTTTTCCAAATTTATATTTTAATATTTTTATGTACCTGTAGTTTTCCCTTACCATCAATTTCTCGGAATAGTACTCCTTCCTTCCCAGCCTCAAGCCTAGTTTCTTCCCCTTTACCTATCCTGAAGTTCTATTTTTCCTCCCTCCATGCCAGTTTCCCTGCTGCATGTCCCCTTTCCCTATTACTTTCAGTAACATTCCAGTCAAAATTAAAACACTTTCCCTATTTAGATACACCTTGTCTCTAGCATAGTTTCCTTCCCTGAATATTTTTCTAGCTGTGACAAATACTGCCCCTTATTCCTAGCATAGCTTTATCATCATCTCCTCTTCTTTCAACATTTTTACCCCTTCCACCCACTTTCTCGGAAGTATTCACTTAATACAATCCTTGCATTTCTAGCCTTATGCCTGACTGCCTTCAGTATACTCTTCACTTCCTCCTCAAACCGTTGTGCCCCCACTCATATGACCAGATCATTTGTCCCCACATGTACTACAACTGTCTTAATGCCAGTTAAATTACTCCTTCCCTTGCCCCTGACTACATTTTCTGTTCCCTTGACCTGCTTTCCAGGTTTTTTCCGGCTCCTCCCTTGCAACTTCCCCTTTTCCTTTCTTTCTTGTCCTATCTTTCCCCTGAGTTTCCTTGCTACTTGCCTATGCATATCTGTCCTTACGTGTCTCAAACTTTCCCTGATCATCATCTTCAATTCCAATTCCTTTTTTCGCAGCTTTTCCATCTTAATTTCAATCTCCCTTCTCCTTTGCCTATCCTCCTCCAACACCCTCTGTGCTGAAATGCTCAGAGCTGCTATTTCCCCTTTAGTCACCTTTAATTCACATTCAATATTTTCTATTCTCTCCCACAAACTAATTAATTCAGCCTTTGTCATTCTCTTCAACTCCTCTTCTACCCTCTCAATTCTACTACTCACTTCCATTTCCTTCCTGTTAATAACCTCAACTATACCATTCCACTCCTGTCTTCTCTCTTCCATTCCATCTACTATTCCCCCCCCCCCAACCCATGCAAAAAGTCTCCCCAGTATATTTAATGCCCACTCACTCCTCGTTGAACTTCTTTCCTCTCCTACCTGCATTGTTAAAAATTTCCGTAAAGTCACGGAAATATTTACAGAAAAGTACTTTAATTTTACGGAAGTGGCTTCTGTAATATTATGCATACGGAAAATTTGTCCATATTGACAGTTTACGGATGTTTGACCGTAACGTTCCATAAATTCATGAAAATATGTTTCTACAATTTTAAAGTGAATTTTACTGTGTTTCTTTAAACAAGTGGTATTAATAATCACTATGAATCCTGGTTGTCAAATACAAAAGTTGTGTCTTATAAAGTCGATATCTTACCACTGCATGGAACTCAATAACTCGTAACTTGTCACTGTGGTTCAATGGTTAGAGCTTCTGCCTGGCAATTATAAGGTCGTGGGTTCGAATCCCAGCAACTTCGGAAAGTTTTCAGGTTACTAAATAGTGCTTCGGAAACTCGATAACACATAGCTAAAAAGAAATTGTAGTATTTCTAGAAAACGGAGAGCTAGTTGATTACAGAAATTTAATTTTTTTTCTTGCGGAAAACAGAATGTCCGTTATTTTACGGAGGGTTCCATTATCAAGAAAAACTGAGTGTCCATTACTTTACCAAGATTTCTGGATAATTCTTTGCCAGTTTTTTTCCGTAATTTCACGGAAATTTTTTCTAAATGTGTGGTTGTATAATTATATGTCTGGTTCCTACAGAGTGAGGACAAGGCTATGTACAACAAGCAAGGTGCTGTTCTTACTCTAGTTCACAATTAGTTGCCTCTAGAGAATAACTATAAACTCATAGTAGAAAAATTTCCAGTTTACATTGTTGTAATAGCACGTAACTATAGTTATATATCAGGTTCCTACAGAGTGAGGACAAGGCTATGTACAATTAGAAATTTGTAGTTGTTACTGAGGTAAACAATTAGTTCTCTGTGGAGAAATACTTAAAATTTATAGTGCAAAGTTCCAGTTTGCCGTGTTATAATTGCAGGTTACTATATGTAGAGTAGAGTGGGGCAAAAGAACGAACTTAACATTACAACTAGCATAACTTGCATGTTAATAGATTAAAAAACTGGTTATTTGTAACACACATTTTATGATAATTTGTGAGTCTAATGGACTAGGTATTCAACATAATTATTAATATTTTGTAAGCATGGATGTGTTTTCCAACACACTGATAAAACACACTTTTGCCCCACTAGTGGGCACAAGTTCGCAAGAAATCAGAAAATTGTAAGATAAAAATTTAATTGCAAGATATGTTGAGATTCATTGTAGTTGTACGTATAAAAAATAATTCATCACAAAATTACACTAATTAAACATATATTTTTGTGGAAAATCTTTGCACATAAAAGTTATCTAACTAATTTTCACCGCAGATATTTTTCTGTAAGGGAATTGACTTTGGGGACATTATTTGGAAACATCGACATTCCCGTCTCATCATCGTTATAAATGCTACCAGGTGCGAAATTAGGTTTTACCATAACCTCAGACAAATTACCAAAATATACATAAAGCTGCACTCTGTTGAATCCCATCATTATTGCTAGGCTTGTTTCTTATGGTGTTCGCAAAGGCAAACTATGTTTTTTCATGAAAAAGCCCAATGTCTCCCTGCTAATTTTGACTCTTTATTAAACCTATGTTCGATGCTGTTTACTTCCGTATACTCTAAAGCCAATCTCCTGAGATAAGAACAAATTAATGTATAGGAAGTAGAACAGAATACAAATACGAATGTAAATAATGTGTTCGACATAATTGGTATTTAAATTATTACACTACGCAAGTTATTTACGAGGACTGTAAACTAAAAGCAATGCGAACTTTTACTCCACTTGCAAATGCGTACTTTTGCTAAGGTTAATTCTACTACAGGTTAGAAAGATCAATGTTATAAGTTTGGCACAGGGAAAATTTCTGCCACTTGAGCGCTGGTATCGCTAGTGCACCAAACTGACCAATCACAGAGTTTTCTTGAATTTTAAATTACATTAAGTTGATAATTAAAAACGCGAAATCGGTTTATTTTTACTTTAAAATTAAGTTAAATTACTTATATAATTTCAAAGTTTATTTATATTTAATTTTACTACGATTTTGTATTTTTCTGGTCACTTAGCGATCGAAGCGAAACTAGTGGCAGAAATTTTCCCTGTGCCAAGCTCTCCCATAGGAAAACGTATTTTCTTTCTAACCTGTAGTAGAATTAACCTTACTTTTGCCCAGCAGTACTGGTGTTCCATTTCCAGTACGTGCTGCTATCTGTGGTGTGCAAAATGACCTTTGTAAATTATCACTACACACGGAAAAAAACCACTTTATCAAACTGCCTATTGCATTATTATCTAACACTTAATCCTTTCTTGATATACTAATGGCGATAAATTTTAATTAATCATTACCTCGTGGATTTGTTATTGTTCGTCCAAACGAGCCGTCCTCACATGTAACGATGCTCCGCCATGACACGTTTAACATGAATCCAGGTTTGCCATCCTAATACTCGTGAGACCAAAAATAACTGCACTGCGCACTTTTACCTGGCGCGCACATTTATCCCACTCTACTCTATATGTCTGGTTTCTACAGAGTTAGGCAATACTATGTACAACTAGCAAGTTATTGCTGTTAATCAGATTTACAATAAGCAGTCTCTAGAAATTTACTATAGTATTGTAAAAAAACATAGATCAAGAGTACAGTGTTCTAATGGCAGGTTATAGTTATATGCCTGGTTTCTACAGTGTTAGGACAAGATTATGTACAACCAGTAAGGTTGTGTTGTTACTCAGGTTCATAATTAGCTATTTGAAGATATTTTCTATAAACTTTTAGTAGACAAAGTTCCACTGCACATTATAGTAATTGCAGGTTACCATAGTTATATATCTGGTTCTTACAGAGTAAGAGCAAGGCTATGTACAACCAGCAATGTGTTTTTGTTATTCAGGTTCACAATTAGGTATCACCAAAGATTAACTATACATATATAGTAGACAATGTTACAGTGTACAGTGTTGTAATGGCAGGTTACTATAGTCATATATCTGGTTTCTACAGAGTTATGACAAGACTATGTACAACCAGCTAGGTGTTGTTGTTACTCAGGTTCACAATTAGGTGCCTCTAGAGATTTACTTTAAATTTACTTTAGACAAAGTTTCAGTGTACAGTGTTGTAATGGCAGGTAACTATAGATATATGTCTGGTTCGTGCAGAGTGAGGAAACGGTTATTTACAACCAGCAAGTTGGTGTTGTTACTCAGATTCACAATTAGCTGTCTCTAGTGAATTACTATAAACTTATAGTTGACAAAGTTCCAGTGTACAGTGTGATAAGGCCAGATTAATATAGTTATATGTCCGGCTGTTACAGAGTGAGGACAGTGCTATGCCTAACCTGCTAAGTTTTGTTGTAACTCAGATTCACGACTAGCTTTCTGTAGATATATTCTATAAACTTACAGTAGTCAAAGCTCCAGTGTACAGTGTTGTAATGGCAGGTAACTATAGTTATATGTCTGGTTCATGTGGAGTGAGGAAACGGTTATTAACAACCAGCAAGATGGTGTTGTTACTCAGGTTCACAATTAGCTGTCTCTAGTGAATTACTATAAACTTATAGTTGACAAAGTTCCAGTGTACAGTGTAGTAATGGCAGGTAACTATAGATATATGTCTGGTTCATGTGGAGTGAGGAAACGGTTATTAACAACCAGCAAGATGGTGTTGTTACTCAGGTTCACAATTAGCTGTCTCTAGTGAATTACTTTAAACATATAGTTGACAAAGTTCCAGTGTACAGTGTTGTAATGGCAGGTAACTATAGATATATGTCTGGTTCGTGTGGAGTGAGGAAACGGTTATTAACAACCAGCAAGATGGTGTTGTTACTCAGGTTCACAATTAGCTGTCTCTAGAGATTTACTTTAAATTTACTTTAGACAAAGTTCCAGTGTACAGTGTTGTAACGGCAGATAACTATAGTTATGTCAGTTCCTTACAGAGTGCCGAAAAGTCTATGTACAAACAGCAAGGTGGTGTTGTCACTCAGAAGTACACGTAACTATCTCTAGAAATTATCTATATACTTATAGTAGACAAAGTTCCAGTGTAAAGTGTTGTAATGGCAGGTTACTGTAGTTAATATTCTGGCTCCTACAGAGTGAGGACAAGGCTATGAACAACCAGGATTAGCTGCCTCTATTGATTTTACTTTTAATTGATAGTATACTAATTTCAAGTGAACAGAGTTGTAATAGCAGATTCCTATAGTTAGACGGTTTCCTATAGAGTGAGGACAAGGCTATGTACAATCAGCAAGGTGTTATTGTTACTCAGGTTCACAATTAGCTATATATAGAGATTTTCTATAATCTTATAGTAGACACAGTTCCAGTGTACAGTGTTGTGATTGCAAGTAACTATAGTTATATGTCTGGCGGCTACATAGTGAGGAAAAGGTTATGCACAACAACAAGTAATGAGTTGTTGTTACTCAGATTCACACTTTGTTATCTCTAGAGTTTTACTATAAACTTATTGTAGACAAATGTCAGGTGTACAGTGTTGTAATGGCAGGTTACTCTAGTTATATATCTGGTTCCTACTTAGTGAGGACAAGGCTATGTACATCCAGAAATGTGTTCTTGTTTCTCAGGTTCACAATTAGCTCTCTAGAGATTTTCTATAAACTTGTAGGAGATTAAGTTCCACTGTACAGTATTCTAATGGCAGGTAACTATTGTTAAATGTCATGTTCTTACATACTGAGAACAATTCTACGTGCAACCAGCAAGGTGTTTTCTTAACTCGGTTCACAATTAGATGTCTTTGGATATTTACTATACACTTATAGTAGACAAAGTTCCACAAAACAGTGTTGTAATGGAAGGTTACTATAGTTATATATAAGGTTCATACAGAGAAATATCATGGCTATGAACAATTAATGTGTTGTTTTTACTAAGATTCACTCTTGGCTATCTCTAGAGATTTTATATAACCTTATAGTAGACAAAGTTCCAGTGTACAGTGTTGTAATGGTACGTTACTATAGTTATATATCTGATTCCTACAGAGTGAGGACATGGCTTCGTACAACCAGCAATTCGGTTTTTATTTTACTCAGTTTCACACCTCGCTATCTCTAGAGATTTACTGTAAACACACAGTTGACACTTCCGCAGTAAGAGCAGGTTACTATATAATACGATTTGCTCACGCAGTGAAAACAATATTTAGTATATCTAGCATATTGTTGATGAAAGGTTGGGTCAACCTTGTCTACTTTTGGAATCTTTCTGAATATTCTCCAACTAGACACTGCCTCTGTCAATACAAATGTGAGAGTAGGTGACAATACTAATATGTCTGGCTCCTCCAGAGTGTGAACGAATCTTCGGACAACAACCAGCATAGCGTTGCTGAAACACATGATTAATCTTTGCTGTTTTTAAACTTCAATATATACTACATCAGTCTACATTTTTGTGAGAGATGGTGACTAATAGTTATAAGTATGGCTCCCGAAGAAAGAGGAAGAAACTATTTACACCTAGCACGGTGCTGTTGGATTTTATGTTCTCCCGTAGCTATCTCTAGAGTCTTTCGATAATCTTACAATAAACTCTGCATCTGTCTAAATTGTTATAAGAGCAGATGATTATAATTTTATGTTTTACTTCTACAGGATAATGACGAAGCTACATGCAACTATTATGGTGTTGAAGAAATTCAGGTGCATTCTTAACTATCTGTAGAGCCTAACTATAATCTTACAATAGAATTATTCTCAGTATATAATAATTTATACGTCCTGCTCCTAAAGGGTGATGTCGAAGTTAAACACAACCATCATAGCGTTGCTGGATTTCAGGTTCATACTTAGCCATCTATAGAGTCTTACTATAATCATAGAGTATAATTTGCCTTAGTCTACTTTGTTTGAAAAAGCAGATGACTATAGTTATATTGATGGTTCTTACAGAGTGAGGACGTAGGTATGTACAGTCAGCATTGTTTATCTGGAACTCATGTCCAACCTTGGCTAGTTATATACTCTTGACTACAGTATACAGCTAGACACTGCCTCAGTCTACACTGATATGAGAGCTGGTGACTATATTTATAACTCGGTCTCACGCATATTTCGTGTATTTCGTGAAATTATTTTTCTTCCTTGGCTACTTCTAGAATATCGCTTTTATTCTCTAACTAGACACTGGCTCAGTATACAAAATGTGAGAGCAGGTGACTATAGTTATATGTCCTGCTTCGACCATGTGAAGACGATGCTAATTACATCCAGAATGATTTTGCTGGAACTAAGGTTCATTCTTATCTATATCTTGAGTCTAACTATAATCTTACAGAAGGCTCTGCCTCTGTCTACATTGTTGTAATAGCAAATTAATATATTATGTCTGACATATACTGAGTTAGGGAAACGGTTCGTAAAACCAGCATGGTGTTACTGGAAATCAGGTTCACACTAAGCTATATTTAGAGTGTTACTGTAATCTTATATAGACAATTTTTTTCATTCAACGTTTTTGTAAGAGCATATGGCTATATTTATATGTCTCGCTTTTACATAGTGTCTCCAAAGCTTCATAGAACCAACATAGTGTTTTCCGAACTTATGTTCACCCCTAGCTGTATGTAGATACAATAATCTTTCAATAGACACTGCTATTGTCTACATTGTTTAAAGAGCAAGAAGTATAGTAGAATCGGGATTTTGCAAAAAAGATCAAGTCCACTTTTTGAGCAAATCCAGGTTATATGTGATTTCGACTCTCCAATGCATTCTCTTGGCTGTCAGCAGCAAAAGAATCACCAGTCCTATACAAGAAATACGTTAAACTGTCTAATCCATGAATGTGCCAATAACACACTATTTCATTTATGACTTACATGAGTAATATTTGAATAATAATTTTCTATGTAGCTTAGTAATTTTTAACTAGCATATACTAAGTTTCCAATAATCTACACCAAAGACATAGTGCTTTCTCTGATATTATAATGTGGGAATACGGTACTGAGTGGTGGTGTGTTTGCAACATAATATGTTTCAATGTATCATAAGATTATATTTTTACTAGAATATACCAACGGTGCTCTAATATACACTCAAGGCAATATGTTTTTGTGTGCCATTGTTAGAAAAAAATTTGCTTATGTTTTAAAAGGTATTTCCAACATCATAAATTTGTAAAAAATATAATATAAACGAATATCTAGGTCAGTTAAGTTCCATTAAATTCCACACACACTATAATGTCAAGTTATCCATTGTTTATGACCTGTTTCACTCCCAGATCCACTACAACAGGTTTTTGTTGTTTCCCAGCAATCCCTTTTGCAAATTCCTGATTCAATATATTTATGGGACCTACAGAGTGAAGATAAAGCTACGTACAACCAGCACGTGGTTGCTGGAACTCAGGTTCATTCTTAGCCAACTCTAAGTGTGTTACTATAGTCTTACAATAGAGTCTGCCGGATTCTACATCGTTGTGAATGCTGTTGACTATTGTCATACGTCTAATTTTTTGAGAGAGTGAAGAAAGCTACAAGACATGGTATAGGCTCGTTGGAGGTGATTGCTTGTGAAAAGGGCTCCATATCTTAAAATGTCGTTGTTGCCCGAATGAGCATTCGACTCTGGATGGTCTCTCAGTGTGTTGTCGAACACCATGGCCTTACTCATTACACACTCTATGCACTAAACTGTGAATATTGCAAAATAAGGAAGGACCCGAGGCTGTTAGCCATCTCGGTCACTGACTCTGCACTGACGTCACATTTTAGGTCAGTCTCACACTGAAATATGCTTGAGGTGAATACACACGATAAAATAGTGAGGTTGTATGTAGAAGGCCAGACTACTAGAAATAATCTCAAGTAAAATTGTAATGCAGATGTTTAAAATGTATTTTTAAGTAAATAATTCACACGAAATCAACACTGGTATTCTCCGTTTACTCTAAGTTGAGTCCTGAAGTAAACAAATAAAGTAATATCATTGCACTTCGCTAGCTTCTAATTGGCTCAATTTGTGCGTCGCGCCGACGTACTATTTCCAACCGACAAAAGTGTGTACAGTCGGCATCATAGGAAACAACAACGCCGTATATATTAAAACAATATTGCGTAAAAATTTCATACGTGTTATTGACATAGGGAAACAAAAATTACACAAAAACTTGATAAAAACATTGACATCATGTGTAATTACTGTATATTTCAAAATTTAATAGTAATTGTCCAGTCATGACTAAAAATTGTATTCAAATATTCCGGTATTAACGTAACGAAAATTTGGTACTACATGCAGAAAAAAAGTTGTCAACAAGATGAGTGATTAAACTTACTGTAAAGTCCTCCTGGATTATTTTCTACTTTGTTTTGGAAAAATACTTTTAGAAATCACCATACAATCTGTCGATAATTCACGACACATATTGTTTTTTTTATACATAAAAGATTGCTATGCGAGATTTTTATTCTTGCCTTATAAACATCACCACAGTTTGTTCAGTAATGAAGACATATATCCACGTTTTGGAAACCATGCAAGACATTTTCACCGTTCACGTCCAGCATCACATAACCTAATCTGCAAGCGACGTAAATATAAACAGACGCGAGGATGGAACAAAATAGAACAAGGAACTTTGGTTCGGACCACGCGGCTGTGGTTCGGACGAACTGGAACGGAAAATGGACGAACGAAAGAAAACATTCGCAGCAACCACAACATTGACGCGTTAAAGTCCAAAAAAAAAAACTTTGAAAAAATAAAACATTATATCTGATTGTGATATTTCTGACATATTTTTACTGTGGTAATTATTACTGAACTAAACTTTTGGTATCTTCAGAGTATCGTACGTCTCTAAATACTGGCAAGTGTACCAAGCAACTCGTACGTTTAGAAGTACGTCAGTCGTTAAATAACTCGTGAACCAACTGTACGGACGTGTCGTCCGCTAACCATAATTAAAGTAATAAACATATAGCGTCGTAGATTGTGCTTGTAACGTCTGTATATTTTAGATATTTGTTAATAAAACTCTCTCATTAAGTGATGGAGTGGTAAATTTATATGTACACGACAGATAACAAAGATCTATTTCTTATACAAGATCACAGTGCACTGTGGTAGGCAGCCAATGAACATGTTTGTTTATAATTTGCTTTGTTTATCCTAAAACTCAACTAAGAGTGAACGGAGAATAACAGTGAACATGAGCGAAATTGACCCTATATCCTGTCCGTAGCTGACAGTAGTGTAGTATAGCCGATTCTATTGCAGGAGCGTAAGAGCGGGATCGGGGGATCTGTGCTTAATTGTCTCGTAATTATTCGTATATTGTCTACCAACCATCTTGGTTACTGTCCGTTGTCTTGATTTCTAGATATTCTCGTGGCTGTACCCTCCATATTGTTTTTTTTATTAGTTATATAGTTCACCTCTAGGTCGGGCTGCAAGTAGGTAATGATCGCCTTCTAGGTAGCATTGATTATTCAGATTTGGTACTAAGTCTTTCCACCAGGAGAGCTAGTAGCTATATCAATCGTCTTGGTTCCAGTGTCGTCTGCTAGATAGCGTTGTTGTATGTACTAATGGTTCAGTCCGTCTCCATTTCCAAGACTCACAGTTAAGAGCACTACCCAACCTAACCTAACCTTACTTAACACAACCTTACCTGACCTGTCTATCTAATAAGTCACATTTCTAACCTTTTCTCTGTTCTATCTTTAACCTAACTCTTATTTTCCCTTGTATGTCTGTCTTGTATTACTTTTCAAACTCGTGTACCACTTTTCTGTATTTTTTTTCTCCCTCTCTCCACCCTCCTCGCTCTCCCACAAACTGCCTGCTCCCTCACTGTCCATCCACTCTGATTCCACCCTTCTCTCTTTCTGTACCATCCTCTACCGAGTCACACGTCTAACCTTTTCTCTATTCTTCCTTTAACCTAACACTGGTTTTTTTCTCTTATATGTACGTTTTCTATTACTTTTAATTTAGACATATGTATCGCTTTTAAGTATTTTTATCACATTTTAGCTTTACAGATTTACACATGCAAGACCCTTCCTGTCTCTCTCTTCATCATCCTCCTCTCTACCTCCATACTGCTCCTCTCCACCATTCTCCTCACTCACTGCAATGCTTCTCTCTCACTTCACCCTACTCCTCTCTCCCTCCACCCTCATTTTCTCTCTCCCCCTCAACCCTCATCATCTCTCCCTGCATCCTCCTCTTCACATTCTCCCTCTACTCTCAACATATCTCTGCACCCTCCTCTCTCTCTCACCACCACCCTATTTCTCCCTCACAGACATTACATTTAGATTTTTTTTTTATTTCCCCAAAGACCTTTATTATAATTTTTCATTTCAAATATTTCGGTTTTATTTATTTTCTAGTACATTGCACTTTGGGTTGTGGTTTCTAGTATCCCACAGTAACTATTCGTACTTCGGTTTAAGTAACGTTCTTGTACGTGGATGATTGTGTACAATAAGTTATTTCTTTGGTTTATGTAATTT
The DNA here is from genome assembly GCA_003012365.1 of Medauroidea extradentata. NCBI lineage: Eukaryota > Metazoa > Arthropoda > Insecta > Phasmatodea > Phasmatidae > Medauroidea > Medauroidea extradentata. The sequence continues at coordinate 20,123 of PNEQ01055715.1, forward strand.
TTTTCCCTGTATCTAACCTCATATTGATAATGACCTAACCTCCTACCTAGTCACATGTTTAACCTTGTCCATGTTCTTCCTTTAACCTAACACTTATTTTCACTTGAATGTATGCCTTGTACTACTTTTTTTAACATGTGTGTAGACTTTTAGGTTTTTTATCACGTTTTTGGCTTTATGGACTTACATTTGCTATCTCTCTCTTCACCTTCCCGTCCTCCTCTCTCCCCCTTCCACTCTCTTCAATATCACATCCTCCTCTCTCCACCTTCCTCTCTCTCGCTCCACGCTCATCTCTCTCCCCTCCTCCACTTTCCACCTTCTCTCTCTCGCTACACTCTCATCCCCTCCTCCTCTCTCCCTCTCGGATTTTACATGTCAGTTTTTCTGTGCTAGGCTTCAAAAGACTGTTTTTTCGTTTACATATATGGTTTGAAGATATTTTTCTTGTACGTTGACCTTTTGGTGTGTGGTTTCTACTGTCGCAGAGTAACTTTTAGTAATTTGGTATTTTCTTGTATGTAGGTGATAGCGTTCAATATACTATTTGTTTGATTTTTTGACTGTAGCTAGAACTTTGAAATACTATTCGTGTTAAACTTCCACAGAATTTTTCTTTCTGACTCTAAATATCTGAGGTTTTTCCATACGTGTCAGAACTATTGAATACATAACATTCTCGAGCTGTTGTGAGATATCGGGTCTACTGTATATCTGTAACTTTCCTCAGCGATGCGGTGATGTTCCTTAAACAGTTTCCCGATGTAGTCTTAGGGAGTATCGTGATTTCTTTGCTAGCTTTCTGGTCATTGCTAATTATTGTAGCTGCTTGTAATGTTCCAAGCCTCTCTTCATTGTGGTCCTCTAGCAGTATGGGGATTGCTTTAGATAATAGACTTTGTCAGATAATGTTGTTTTAGCTTATTGTGCGGATCTTCACAGTGTAGTCAGGATGTATGACACTGTCGGGAGAGATTTAATGAACACGACTTACCATTAGCCAGAGTATCATGTGGTAGAGTGTTTACTCCATCTTCGTACATACATCACGTGCCGTCTAGTATATTAAGCGCCAGTTTGTTGCTACACTCGAAATATAGTTGCTTCTTCCATAATCTGATTTTACATACAGTTACTCACATAACCTTCTCTCTGTTTAGGGCCCTGATGTAGCCCTCAAAGGTAATTATCTTTTTATCACACATTTCTGAATTCCTTTAGCCTCTTTACATACATTCTCACAGCACCTGTACGCGCATATCTTTACACACCATCCTACAAACTCAGTCATAGGCACATCGTAACTTTCGTCATTAATTTTCCATATAACGTTTTTGTTTTGAAGCACGTACCTTGGCTGTTCGACAATATAGGCTGATCTTTCGAATACATTCTGTAAGTTAGGATAGGTGAACATGGCTTGGTAAAAGTCGCCTGTTCGTATGTCGTAGATGAATCTGTCGGTGTCCATGTAGGCCAACTATAAGTCATGACCGTGCTTAGCCTTCATTATATCATAATGGAACAGGTACATAGACATCTTCTACAGGTCAAGTACAGCAAGGCAGGGAAAAATGGGCTTATCGAACAAGATTGCTTCATGGTCAAGTTTCACAAGCGACAGGTTTTCTGAGTAAATATTTCTGTATTTGAAGGCAGGTTATAGGTTTAGTCCATAGGAGTCTGTCCATAGGATTTAGTTAGTAGGAGTCAGTTAGTAGGAGTCAGTCCGTAGACGTCTTTCCGTATTAGACAGTGCATATGTGTCAGTGCGTACGAGTCAGAGCGTACGAGTCAGTGCATACGAGTCAGTGCATACAAGTTAGTGCGTACGAGTCAGTGTGTACGAGTCAGTGCATACGAGTCAGTGCGTACGAGTCAGTGCGTACGAGTCAGTGCATACGAGTCAGTGCGTACGAGTCAGTGCGTACGAGTCAGTGCGTACGAGTCAGTGCATACGAGTCAGTGCGTACGAGTCAGTGCGTACGAGTCAGTGCGTACGAGTCAGTGCATAGGAGTCAGAGCGTAGGAGTCAGTGCGTAGGAGTCAGGCACTACTAGTCAGTCACAAGGAGTCTGTCACAAGGAGTCTGTCACTAGGAGTCTGTCACTAGGAGTCTGTCACTAGGAGTCTGTCACTTGGAGTCAATCAGTTTGTAGGCGTCAGTGCGTAGCAGTCAGTCACTAGGAGACAGTCACTAGGAGATAGTCACTAGCAGACAGTCACTAGGAGTCAGTCACTTGGAATCAGCGCGTAGGAGTCAGTGCGTAGGAGTTGTCGCCAGGCCGTTGACCGTGAAACGAAAACTGCCTATAAATAGTATGGTAAACTTGTCACCAAGAAATTTCCAATTGTATTCGTTGTGTTTGATGACAGTAATATCCTTGCTGACCTTTGCAAGTTCTGCGAAATTATAGATAAAATCGTATGGAAGTTAGTTAAAATATACAGAATTTTACTTTGTACGTCTTCTAAGCAAAATTACAGTGGCTACAAGCACACCAATGTAATTTCCATTAAAGTGACAGTCGTTATACTCTCTACACCCCTCCACCCATGTATCCACACTCTTAACAACCACCACCTCACACACCTATATACAATCCTTATGCGTGCTCTTCACACAACTATGTAAGCATCTAACATAGCACTGCAGGTACCTCACAAAGCACTGCAGGCTCTGCACACATTTCCTCAAACTAGATATTAGTACCACAGGCTCCACACAAGGCTGTGCCTTCCCCACACAAAACCACGCCCTCTACACAAATACCACTAATGTTGTGCATGCCTCCGTGCATTCTCCACATGCTCCACGCATATTAGCACACCCTCCACACAGTCTGATGTATGTATACTTGTTAGGTCCTGTTTTTTCAAGAATATTTTTATTAATGTACTGTTGCGCACTGTACTGAATTAAAGAATTATTTTTGTTAAAAATTGTTAATAACGTGTTTCTAAAAAGCTTTAATCGCATTGTATACAGACAGCATCCTATATGTATTGTAGTCCGGATTAATTACGCAATATAATTTTTAAAAATTTCTTATAACACGCCTATAAAAGTGGTTTCCTTAGCAACTGAACAAATATTTGTTGGTCAGGACTTTATTCGAAAGCGACCTCTACGATATTAAGCTGTGATGATAAATAAATCATCAAACTGGTGTAAGTTCTCTTGAGACTCGGTAAGCTGGTAGGTACTAGTTTGAATACTACTACATACAAATGCGAGAGGAATAGTTCTGAAACAGTAACATGGTTCGACATCTTTTACTGTGAGCTGTAGGCTTCCCGAGAGTAAATTTTATTTTCAGGACACAATGACAGTGACGGCAGAAAGAACTCGGGCTGTAGTATGTGTGGTTTGCCAAGAAGCTAACATGTGTTTACATAGTAGGGACCGACACACATTATAGTAGAGGGTTATATACTCTAAACTAAAAGTATAATTTAATATGTAGTCAGTACAAGGGGATTTATACTTCGTAGTGTACAACAGGACGCAGTGGCGAGGCGTGGATTGGATGGTTATGTAAGCAAACATGTATACAGGAAGTTTTCCACTGGTACCTGCCATTAAAGCGGGGGGTCCGGGGGCCCTCCCCCGGGAAAATTTGAATGTTAACATGCAATTTGGTGCTATTTAAAGGGTTTCTGAACATAAATATTGG
>PNEQ01055722.1:0-16242 GCA_003012365.1 Medauroidea extradentata
ATCGATCTCACAAGGATAGTTCAGATCTGGTTATGATAACTAAGCACAAAACACCATTGTCGAAATTAATTCTGCTACATTTACAAAAATTTCGAATGAAGAGAAATTTAAAATAAGATTACAAACATGTTGACTTACGTAAATTTCAGGTGTTTGTCTACCTTCTCTGATGAGGTCACAGCTTTGTAGAATAGTAAAACCACTGCTGGAAAGAGGTTTAGCACGTAATCCACACACACAACACTTGCATCCACGTTTCCGTTTCATTCATTTTATGTATCTTGGATTTTCGTCTCACAAGACCATTTTTAATTCCTAGTTTAGATAGCGCAACTAATAATGGTAAATTTCAACCCACAATAACCAAATTAAATAAAATACGATAATATTCACTTGGCAGTATTACCGTGCAGCGCGGGAACTTTGCCAACATATTGGATTCGTAACTTGTAAAACCAAATGCCGGTGACCAGTGTTGCCAACTGAAGTTTACAGGAAACCACTAATGGCATTGGAATGTCCCCAGAGATCTATCTTATCAATATAAAAAAAAATTCCAATTTACTAGTACCCATTTAAACAGTCTTCGCCTTCCTGTTTATCCACGTATAAGTTACAAAACTTGACCGGTAATACGTTATCTGAAATCACAGTTACTGGTAACAAAATCACTAAAGTGACAGTTCTGCTAGGTTCGGCTATATTCGGATCACTTCGGTGAAAAAGCACTGCAATCGTAGCTTCTAACACAGCGTCCCGTAGCCAATCCCCTCCCGTGTTCCTTCCGCCCGGCCAGCCCTCCAACCCCTTCATTACTCCCGAATACTATAGCGGCAACTCTATCCTCTGGAAGCGTTATTGGAAGCGCTTTTAAACAGCTTGCTTTTGTTGTTTACGAGGTCTTATCTCCCGATTGAGAGTGTTGTAACCCGAGCGGAATTCGTAAACGATACACCTATCTGCACGATTCATAGTTAGCTTCATATAATAGAGACAAGGTTGTAAGTAAATATTTATTATAGCCAGAGCATTATCAGGAAGCTGCCTGGGCAAGCACTGCTTGCCTTGCTTACCCTGACGAGACGCCACTGAAGTTTCCCAGACATCCATGGTAACAATCCTAATCCTTTTTGTAAAACAGTCAAATGTATACTGAAGTTACCAGACTTATAACAACTGTAAAAGTTTCCCTATTTACAAGACGAAGTGTGGTAATTGTACCATACTGCGTCTGGGATAATAACTTCCTAAACATTCAAGGACGTTTTTTTACAGTGTAGGAGAATTAAACAAACTTAGTAGAAATGAGCTGTATTGGCAGGTCGTGGAAAGTTAAGGAATTGTTTGTTTGAACAGTTGTACGGCAAATGTAAACATTAGGTGCATCAGCTAAGAGCTCAGCCTACGTAGTACAGTCACGAAAATAAAATAGGGTCTAAATGTAAAGATATTACATCTGACTCGATCAAATCTAATGATAACATTATCAAAAATATCATTGAATCTTATTAAAAAGTATTGTAATGGAAAGGGATTTTCGGAAATTTTACTCGCTCGTATTGATATTCTATGCATGTTAATTTTAGTACAAAAATTTTCAATAATTGTATTCATACTTAAATACGATAATGTTTCTCTGAATACCAGTTTTTGTTAAGTAAGCTGACGCAGACAAAATTTTGGTTAAAAGAGCAGGTCTCAAATTGAACCATGTAACTGAACTTTTTTTTTTAACATCGATTCTTTATTTGAAGTTCGTGGCTGTGTCATAGGTATAGTCACATAGAGTCAGTGTCCTTAGAAAATAATGTATACATACACACATAAACTTATGTACACCCCCCCCCCACACACACACACGTACACAACGTATAAAATAATTTTAGATTATTCCCCTTTGGGAAATCGTGTAAACTCGAGCCAATCATAGCTTCTATTGACTTTGTTTTCCTCTTTTCTTTCCAAAACCATTTCATTAACTCACTGTTTTTTTGCTTCCATTTCTCTGTCCATTTTTTCTTGTTGTTTCTTTTCTTAAGACTTTGTCAATGTTCGTGTTTCTGATTTTATTTTTGAATTAATTTCTGTCCTTTATTTCGTCTTATGATATTTTTGACAGCTGCAGATATTTTTGTGCTTATTTGATCCAAACTGGCATTCAATTTACTCCGGGTTGCCGTCGCCCGCCAGAACTGTCGCATGCGGCGGGCACCACGAGCCTTGGTCCTGCACAAGGAGTTTGCGTGATTTCCTAATAGAAGTGCATATCACATTTCGTACGTATCCTGCAACCTAATCGAATCGAAAGAAACTTAAGCTAGCATGCCATTTATTAGCTTTGGTTAGACACACACAGATTTAAAGTGCATACTATACATATACAGGATGTATCAGTGCAGCGGTTACAAACTTTCAGGAAAGATATAGTACACCCAGACGATGGTAAATCACATAGCTATACATGGTCGGAAAAGCTTTCCTGCGACACAAAACACAAGAAAGAAAGGACACGAACAAGAGGAGAAAACATGATTATTAATCCTAATACAGCAAAAATGCTGGGAAGTCTTTGGCTGTTGATGACGATCGATGTCTCTTTATGTTATTTCTTCTTAGTTTTTTTTGCTGTAGTAAGGATAACAAAAGTGTTGTCTCCTCCTTTCAGTGTCCTTTCTTTCTTGTGTTTAGTGTCGTCACTACTGCGCCAGGAAAGCGTTTCCGACCATGCATTGCTATGTGATTTCCCATCTTCTGGGTGTACACTCCCCCTCCTGAAAGTTTGTAACAGCTGTACTGGTAAGGCGTGTATGCGTGATCAAATCACCCAGGTGTCTGAACTTAACTTTGGGAATGTACTGGAATATATAATACCCTTCTGACAAGTTATAGAAGCGACTTTAGTACTAAATGGAAATAAAAACAAAACAAACTGTAGATTTATGTCCGTGATTGGCGTGTCGCGAGCACACCTGTCAAGGTGTAAATGAACACGCATAGGTATGTTTTTTTTTGGGGGGGGGGGAAATTACCTGAAGGGGCATACGCATATCTACACACACAGTATACTGATCGTCAGCCTCACATTTATCTCATGACTTTCTCTCTGTTCCCATGTTATTTAATGAAGTTGTGTAGCAACCCTAAAGTATGGCTGCTTCTTATTGTTACAATTGCTGACAGAAGAAAAGTGGAAAAATACGTTCTTGGCGGTTGCATTTACCTCGAGAACAAAATTTGTCACGAAGAAATGGTGATGTTCTATTCATAGCTCTCGATGTCTTTATTCTGATCAATACTTTCATGGAAACAAAACAAGAGAAAATAAATTTATCAGAACTGAAAAAAAAGTGCACGCTATCACGTCTCTCGGATTTCGATTCAATGACAACATATTGATCGAACGAAAAGCACTTACAAAGGTTTCGCGAATTCCCCTTATTCTGGAATAAACAATGACTCTAAAACCACGTGTGCATAAATCCCTCGATTACGATCTTATCTTTCGGATAAGTATGGAAGGTAAGGTACTGAGATTACAGGCAACGAAACAAATGTTCTGGTTGAAAATAAAGAGGAGTCAAAGTTAAATTAATGGTCTGTAGGTCAATGAAGATGTAATGTTAACACTAGAAGCGTACAGGCGATGTTAGTTTTTTTATTCGCTGACCTTACTATCAAGGATTTATTTTTGTACGAAATTTTTACGAATACGGATACCTTTGCTTCGGTCCACTTGTAACTACAGCGAAAGTATTACGGAAACGCTTTTATAATATATTTAACAATGACAAAAAGTCACAATAAAAATTCGGTTATTCATTTGCTAAATTTAATTAACTCCAACAGTATTCGAATTAATCAGTACTACACAGCTAATCAGTTGAATATTAAATGTATTATGGAAGCTGTTTAGATATTCAGATATATTCTAAAAATAAAATTTATTCTCGAAAACTCCTAATAACATACAATGTGTACAAACAAGTCCTAGTGAAATTAAACTAAAACATGTTTGACTACACTTTTCCGGGACCATTGTGATATAACATTGGTCACTCATATGGATTTGTTATACGAAATTAAAGCATTTTAATGCTACGAGACCACGATTTCTAAAATTTTCATGTACTCTTTTTAGTCAAATGATCTGTCGATGCTATAAAGTGGAATCAACATGTATTTCGGAATACATGTTTCGGATGACTGGTTAGTTGGTTAGTATGAAGGTCACAATTATCTGTTTCGAGAAGTCATTAGTCGCACCAAATCGGCGAAACAGAAAAGACAGATATTTTCTAAAACATTACTGCTACTCTCGATTTCATTTATTTGAAGAGCATAAAGCACAAATACACCACAAAGTTTCGCATCAATAAACTTTCAGTTCATGTTTGTTCAACTGTTGAATTATTGTAAGGTTTTTTTATTTCTCAAAACAATTTTTGATTTACAGTGTTTTTAGAATGTTTATGTTTCTCTGTTTTCTTTGTAACTCACCAAATCAATACCCTTGTAATATTAATTTTTCTGCTACAAAATCTCGTCAGAAATTAACTAACAGTTTAAAATTATCGAATAACCACCGTAATGTAGGTAGGATGTGAAGTGAAGAGATTCTGGTCAGCTCTCAACATCAGGTCATTAGCGCCGGTGAGGGGTGACATGATGTGACCATGGAGCAGCGCCAGAATGAAGAGGAGAGGGAAGCGGGAGATACCCGAGAAAACACCCTGACCAGTGGCACGATTTCCACGTGCGAAAATCCGTGGACTGACCCTGCCAGGAATCGAAACCCGGGTCGCCTTGGTGGCAGGCGAGTGCTTTAGCTACTGCGCCAACAACGGCCCCAAAGCAGGTAGGGACATTAATCGAATACATGACTCACTTTCAGGTGGGAGGAGCACGCATCTCGGGTAAGCACGGCAGTACGTCGCGATAACTCACCGCGGGGATAACAAAGCTGGTCACGTGGTGAATATAGTAATTATGTTGCAATCGTTAACGTGCGGGAGAAGGGCAGATGCATTGCCCCTTGTAAGCACGCCACCAGCTTCGCGACGTGATTTATCGTCTCTTCCTGTGGGACGGGACCCGATCAAATGGTCGGCATGGGAGAGTCTCCTAGCTCCAGTTGTTCCGCCAAAGAGGCAGGGAAGGAAGGGGGTGTGGTTAGGGTAGGGTGAGGGGGAACTTCACTTGTACACAGACGAGGGTTTGAGGAGGGAAAGGGATGGGCGGAAATCCCGACTCTCTACTTGAAGCAATATTCATACAGCTCGCTGGATAGCTATAGGCGGTTCGTGATAAGCCGAGCAGGTTTGGAATCCTAGTTCATTTCTTCAGTTCAAATAATTTATTGATCCATGCCTCTTTTTAAAGTAAACAAAGCAATCTAAGCAATGATACAACTTTTTGGATCGTACCTAATAAAATTTAAACGTCTAATGTCACATTAATACTTTTTAAAATTGTTGTACGATAAACCGACTATATGCCAAGATATACCTTAGCATGCATAGGTCATTCGGGATAAAGTGAGCGCTAACAATTTTAACATTTGAAAAATATCACTAGCCTTTACTGCATATAATTCAACATAAACTGTAGTTGCCTTACTGGTTGTATGGTTGGCAGCGAAATTACACAATACATTTCCGAGTGTTTCTCGTTTAAACGCAACACTACAGAAACAAAATCAAACGAAATATTGTATGTCATATAATGGATAAACCTGTTTTTTTTACTAAACTGTAACGATTCGTAGCGACTGCATAATGTATCTTGAACGCGCAAACATCAAGTGACGTGTCCAGAGATGTTAGACATGTTCCGTCGTTAGCCGTTACGCGCGGAGAGATACGAATTGGCTGAAATTAGAACTTTAGCAGGGCTTTCTTGAGTGCTCACTTTATTCCGAACCGTCTATATCGTGATAAACTACGGGCTTCACAAAACTGAGAATGATCTGTACACCGAGTTCACTAGCTTACCAACAGAGAGCAGACATATGTAGTTTCGGCAATAAGTGACCAATGTATCATATTTTAACACCATAATTAAAGTATTTAACAAATCCGAAACCTTAATATCACGAAATAGCGTATGTTTACCCTACCAGACAAGACTGTCTTCCAAAGTACTGACTTATCGCGAACCACATATTGACTATATTTACAGTCTCGTCGACAGACCTACACGATACCTGCATAATTTATACTGTCCTTCCATTGTTTTACCTGAGGGCGAAACCGACTAGCATATCGATTCGTATTCGTTACAGAACATTTGCACGTGTACACCACGTGATAGATTAGTGACAGGAGAAAACTGAAAACGAACCAACAAATGGCTACTAATCGTCCATATTTCCCCCCTAACATAATTCCTTTTGGTACTAATCATATCTCTATTCGAAAGTGTGTTTTAACTACCTGATAATTCCAAACGTCTCACACAAATTTTTAAACTGTTAATAAAGGTGGCAGTAAAACACTGGGCACATGCTCCGGATGACTCGTTTTCGGTTCCCGGTCCGGACATCCTGTATTCGGTCGGTTAGTTTTCCGAAATTACTCCATTTGGATTTTGGGATGGATCCTCACAGTAGGCTACAGTAGATTCCACGTTTCCTGTCATTTGTCTACCCAAGCGAATTCTTCCGTTTTGACCTTGCTGTCGACGAGACGTTAAGTGGGAGTGTTAGACAAATTTATTTCATTTTTAGTTTTTGAGCCATAACATTTCTTCAAATTGTATTGACAAAATTTTATTTTCGGCAAAGCATACGATATATTCTTAGCAAACTGCTTGACAAACATAATAATGACATTTTTCATTAATTTATCACGCAGAATCGTTGCAAGAGAATTTTTGAAAGTTAAGCTGTATTTCTTATCAATGATTCTGCGCGGCAAATTAATGACAGATTTAAATATTATTTATGTCGAGCAGTTTAACAAGAATATATCCTATGCATTGTCGAAGAGAAAATTTGAATAAAACAATTTGATTAAATGTTACGACTTAAAAATTGAAAATACAATAGAATTGTCTAACACCCCTGCTTAAGGGGTATGGAAAGGTAAGACGTCTAGCGAACAACTAGAATACTCGATCCTCGATAAAAATCTAAACTACTTATAATAATTCCATGGTATTTTTTAACCGAATAGATATTCTATTAGTGAACGTTTATTTATATAGCACTAGGCGGTAGTATGCTTTGCTTTCGAGTAAAAAATTAAAAACAGTATTTAGAAAAATAAATAGAAACCACTAAATTCATAAAAAATGGAAAACTGTAATTTTTTTATAATTTTTAGTGCGATAATATCCAGTACTCTATTTTAAAAATATTAACCTTTTGATTTTAAAATAATTTTACTATCAGAAAATCTCTGCGCAAGTGGTTTACGGACGTTAGCAGGAATACATGAGCCTAACGTGAGTTCGTAGCTTTGGGTAAAATCATTACCGTCACAGTCGTAAAATATATTGAAAACATAGAAAAAAAATTGCCACTTTACACCGTTACCAACGATTACAAGTACCTTCTATCTGTGAACATGTCCTTAGGAAGAATTACAGGTTCGCAATATTTTCAGGGCTTGGATTTTAATTTCTACAGTAGCCTTAGATAACACTTTTTCACTGGCTTTCTAGCTGCGGGCTGTTCGTGAGTGAGAGAGTTAAATGTCACTCACATGCTGTCCAACGAAATAATAGTTCAATCGTGATAGGCAATTGTCAGATTGAACAGTCAATTCACGTCATCCAGAAACGTGCCGTGAACCAAACGCACTGTGATAATTGGCAAATTAAACATTTCACTGTCAATTTTCTCCCGTGTTTCTCGTCAACGTAAAACGAAATTACTCGGTTGTAGAACACACATGAATAATTGACCGTAGCAACTGTTTATCGGCATTAAAATAATAATAAAAAAAAAAACTACAGTTTTGGAAAACTATCCACGTTAATTCTGAAGGCAATGTTTTTTTTATCACATTCTTACACTTTTAAGGCATTTTAAAACGCCCGGTGCAGAAACCCGGCTTTATTACGACATGAAGCAGGGAGTTAGGCGTATTTATCGATTATACCTTGCTTTTAGTACCGCGAATAAACTTTTTTCTGGGCAGTTTCATTTTCGAGCAGCTCATGTAAAATTTTATTCGTTTTACGACGTGGAACACGATGGTACACACTTTTTTTCTGAGTTTCTTATAAACAGCATTTAAAAATATCATCGACATTTTTAGATCATGTTTTCTTTTCACAAGTTGGCACTTAAAGGGCATGTACTACGGCGAAACCAGTTACTTGTTTCAAATACAGTTTTAATTGCAGACAATTACAGATAATTATTTAGGCTAATAAATTTTGGCTCATTCGTTTTTATAACTTACTAAAATAACAATATCACTGTTTTATGATGTACTAAATGTGAAAATTTACCGTAGTAATGAATTGAGTTAATACACAATGAAATTATATGCCAAGTGTTACTTCCAGACATTTTAAAAATCTGATATAGAAAATTTTACAAAATTAGCACATTTTTTTATTTTTAGCTAGACCTAATTTTCTTCTTAACAAATTTTCTCAGCATAGTCGTCTGTGTTAAATGTTGTGTAAACAAAGTGGTAAATTTTATTTGTACGTCTTTAAAACATCAAATTTGCATTCTATCAAATTGTTTTTTATCTGAGGAAATTTATATCACTGATTATAACTAAAAGTTAAACACTCTTTTACTGTATACAATTACTATTTTTAAGCTAGTTCCTTTATTACTAAACTTGAATTTTTCACAAAATCTACGCTAAGAAGCAGAATTCGACTTTTTAAACTCCATATTATTTGTTGGTTCACACTTTCGTTTACTGCTGCTAAGCATCATGGCGATAGGGAATAATATAAGATATTCAAGCGCTGGTTATTTCTGAAACCATTTTAGGGTATCTTTCAAACAGAGCGAGCTCATTTTGTTGTATAAACATTACACTGAAATACGTAAACGTGTTGCGTGAAAGCCTGGTTGTGTGGGATTTTTAAGTTGGCATGTCCGTGGTGTGATAAGTTGAATTTTTAAATACGGTTTTGTTGAATATTCAAATATCTTATCTCTTCTACGTGTCCTTGTCACTCATGCGTATGTGGTGGTCGCAGAGGTAAAAATATTACTTCCGTGAGTGGAATTACTTCCGGTCCGTATAACAATTCTGTGTTAAATGTTTACTTCCTTGCAACAAAAAATCAAGGAAAAATATAAGTGTAATATTAGTATGAAAGTTAGGAGCACTAAAAAAACCTTTTACGGCGATCATTTCAATAAACGACAAAAAATTTATAAACGACACGTGTACATGGAAATATATTAAACAAATTTAATTTCTCGCATGTATTTTAAAATCAGTTTTTATATGAGTACAATACACTAAACATTTTTTTTTGCTCCAGTTGTCAGATGAAAATTAAAAATCAAGTCAACTCGTGATGAAAAATTATCTTAAATAAAAATACAAAAGCTATTATTTTAACTATAAATATATACTATAATTCGCAATGGAAACATTATTGAATGACAGTAATGTAACGTTAGACTACTACTTAAAAATTTGTGTCTCGACACTGGAATGATATAACATTTCTGTTTGAAACTAGCCAAATGATTCGCTCAGTTTAAATGTTACTTTTCTTCAAAACGCATGATCAAAACAGCCAGCAGTTAAAGCTTTGCTGCTAATGAACCAAGAGTAGAAGGATAAGATAAATGCTTCATGAAATTGCTCACATGTCCGGGAATACTTAAGATGATTTTAAATGTTGTATAAAATAACTAACTGTCCCGGCATGCATTGCAATGCCGATTAATTTTTTTTGGGATATCGCGAAAATATAGGTACCCACCCCCGGCTTCGCGCTTCGCATGGGTGTTATTTTGTCCTCCATGTTGGTAGAGTTGCGAATCTCGTATATGCTATTTGAGGAAGTCAGGTATAGAAGTTGATGCGCTGCAGCGTCGTATAGTGTTGAGGTGTAGCAAAATGGATTTCACTTAAATATTCTCCGTGTTCAAATATCTACGTAAACCAGACTTCATGGTGATTGGTTGAACGGTATAAATCATAAATGCTACTCGAAACCAAATATTGATTCTGTTTATGTTCAGAACATTATTTACGATATTTTGCTAGTGAATATCTAATAACAGCTTTAATGAAAACAAAAATCGAAATTCACTATAAAATATACTCCGTTTTTTATCAAATGTTTTACATGAACTAAACGCAGTATAAAATACAGTAAGACACCGCCTAAACCTTTTAAGCTGTCACGGTTAGAATAACAATTTTTATGCGCGCGCACGTACACACACGCACACACACACACACACATATATAACATACTAATAATATGAAACACATATTTAAGTAGGTAACTTCAATACACAGTAATACGATATAAAAAAAATTCCTAAAAATATATGAAGATACATAAATTAGCCCAATAGCCGAGTTTGGTTAGTAATAAATAAAATTACAGCACAGATTCAATAGCAAAAATAATAACTAAGCAAACGCAGATTCTAAATTAAGGAAACTCATACCATACCCTCTACCGACAAAAGATTTAAAGATAAAGTTACACGCACAAACTCATCTATCGGAAATATTGTGTATTTCTCTAACCTGGAAGATTTAACGTTAAGAGTGCTAACAGTAATTAAATATGTACATAGATATAGGTCATTCGGGATAAAGTGAGCACTATAGATTTAACCTTTGAAAAAAATCACTAGCCGTTACTGCATATAAGTCACCAATAACAAGAGTTACTTTGCTGTTTGTATGGTTGGTAGCGATTCATCGCATGTAGTACCGTGTATTTTCCTATTTCAATACAACATTAGTGAAAGAACATAAGATGAAATAGACCTCTCTGTATTTAATATACTTAAAAAATATTTATTTATGATCTTATTAACATTCCTACTTACAGTATAATTAGACTTAATTGGCGCCAGCACAATGTGACTACCGCCGACCTCAGATCATCTTGCACGTTACCACTTGCTCCGCACTTCAGACAGTTCAAAATTCCACCGACAGGTGGCATCAGAGTTAATTTTTCGTCGTTTTCGCCAAGTTGCATAATTTGCGAGTGTTTGTCCATTGTGCGTATAATCACATTCAAAAGTATTGGAAATTACTATTGAGTATCGTTGCCAAATGATGTGAAGCCATTGGTATTCTGTAAATTATGTTTTACGTTTGCCAGCCTAGTAACATAATTTTATTTCACACATTAAGAAAGTGCGTTATTTATTGTTTCTGTTAAGTACGTCGTCGTTGTTCGTGGCAGTAGAACTGAACGAAACTTGAATTTTTGAATTGCGTGTGTCATGTGTGTTTTTAGTGTGGGTCTTGAGTTACAAATTCAAATAAACTATGCCCGCATTTACGAGATTCGTAACGGCAATAGTGCGTGTTGTATCAGTTAGTCGATGGACAGAAACCAGTGTTATAAAACGTTAACTCACAGGCATTTATGACTAGAGTTACTTTTGATTATAAACTATTATCAGCCCTTGTGCATTTAATGAGAAAATATTGTAGATAACATTTATCGGATCAGTTTAATGTAGTTGTAAACATTGCACGACCCTATGTAAATAAAAACACGTGGCAATATTTATGCTTACATTCGGCGGTAAGATATAAACTGGTGGAAAATAGAAATTAATCAGGGCTTTTTTGAGTGCTCCCTTTATTCCGAATCACCTATACATGCATTATGACAAGAACTGAATAATTTGCAGAGCCTTTGTCGCATCTAGCCATGAATCACTTTTGTATAGTTTTTATTTCGTTTTGCATAAAAAACTAAAAATGGAATTATTAAAATGTTTATGTGATATAGTAAAAAGTACTTCTGAAACAAATGGAACTGAGATTATAGCTAACAATTTTGTTCCGTTTATGTGCATATGAATAAAATCAAGTTTATACCATTACCACGAATTACAATAAAAATATGACTATTAGTTGAAAAACTTCTGACATATTAAAATGTGAACAGTGACCCCATTTTCTGGCTTGATGAAGATATAACGGTGAAACCCGTGACAGTTGCACACACACAGTGTTTGTCTTGACATCAGGGTATAAGTAGGACGCAAAAGAAATATTACTAACGTACACGCTATAAAAGAAACTCGACGCCGATTTCTCTGTATTCAACCAAGAGTTTCTTCCGTTGACATTTTATTACCATCGCCTGCTTTTCTTCTTCGCCAGGCATCCCCTCTCACGCCGTCGAAAACAATTCCGGCGTTATGAGTGTGAAGATGAAAAATAACGCTTTCTACTACATTACAGCCATTTGTCTGGGGGTCTCGTCTCTACCCCTTCTCCCTTTATTTTTTTTTCATCCGGTTTACCCCGGAGTTGCTTGCGTATCTAGAAGGAGGGGCGGGGGAGACAGTCGGTCCCGTGGCGAGGAGTAATCACTCAACCCTCCGCCGCCTGTCAGCCACGCAACACGCGTGACCTCACTGCATCGCCGAGCTGCCTAACGGCCGGGGGCTGGCCTCCAGGGGGACATTCCAAGGACTGCGGTCCAGAAGCAGTGATGCTCAGCTCTCGGGACACGGGATCCAAGTCGCCATAATAACGTCCTGGATCCTCGTCCCACGGGGAAGACCCGCCAAGCCTTTTCCCTCAATATTCAGCAACTCCTAAAAAAAAGTTCTCCTACATGCGGATATTTTTTTATTAGTACCTCGCTCGTCATTCACAGAAGACTTGGAACAGCCGCACAATTTTTTTCAGCAGCATTAACTAAAGTTTATGCTTACCACTAAATGAGCAATTCTGTGGGTATGTTTTTTTTCCACGGCATAATTTTTTTTAAAGCTATGAGTAAAAATTAACACCGGCACATACTTAATGATTATATACGTGTCAGCCAAGTGACTTTGTGAATTTTACTCTAACTCTTACTTAAACTTCTTTAAACTTAGTTTTTTTAAATATTAATTATCATTCATCTTCTTAATAATAGTTACATTTCATTGTTCGACATCAGCTATGATTATAACAAAGTTTTTGGACAAGTTTCGTTGTCTGAAGAGCTAAAGCATGAACTAGTTTTATCAAGTTATGTCAAATACATTATATTGACATCCTGTAAGAATATCATATCTTCTTAAAATAAATACCCGTACATCTTGCCCGTGGGCAGAAAACCTTACCATAGAAAATAATAACTCGTGCGGTTGCAGCCTGACAGACGCCTTCGTTTTCATCCGGTATCACGAACGACTGAGTTTCTTCCAGCTTCCCTCTTCATTCAATTGTTTTTACTAATACATTCAGTTCTAACGATGTCGCAGCATCTTTGCTTTAGTTGTCCCCAATTCCCAACCCGAAATTAGCGTAATGTCCTGTCACAGGACTTGTGCTTTTGGTAGACGTAAATGGGGTGTAGAAGCGAATAACGATTCAGTATAAAAAACTGTACAGGACAAGGCTAGCTTCTTAACTTTGTAGTTTTTTATTTTCCTCTGAGGTGCACATTCTTCCGAATGACATGTTGAAAATGTTTCATCACACCGATTCCTCCTTCTGAAATAAGTTTACATCTGTTTTAAAACTTTCGTTGATCTTTTGAAAGTTCTTGCCGCTGTCATCGTCAGAGTAACACTCACGTCTGGCTGTTTGGATAACTACGCATGCTATAGGTTGTCAACCAATCACAATTCACATGAACTGTGGTTTGGTGGTCCACCTGTAGTAAATACCTCAACCAATATGACGACGTCTCCAAAAAGGTATAAACAAGACAAAACACAATCGTGTCCATAGCTCTGATTAAAACTCTCGTTAGTGTGTACGGCGACGTCAAAGTGTTAACTAATTTACAATGTTGTGTTCGTAAACGACTACGAGATAAAATGGCATTCAATCATTTGCACTCAGTCGTAGGGAATTCTGTTAACCTATCTAGCCACACGTATAGACTATGCATAATTAAATAAACAACACAACACTTCACGCCAGTCTCTGATGCTGGTGGATGTTTCATTCCCCATCGATACACAAACTCGTGACACGCCATCCTATTCTGGCGAACAGCTGCTGAAGCATGAAGTAGACGAGACAGTTTGAAACAGCACATCGAGTAAGGTTAAATTTTGTAATTTCTGGGGACAATCGATATCGTGAATGTTTGAGAGGGATGAGACGAGAAGAAAATAAAGCAGATCGAAAGCTTCTAAAGGCATGTTAAACATAGTGGTACAACTTAAAGTAAAAAATAAATCATTGTTTTAAACATTAATAAAATAAGATTTTCGATATTGAGATAGTTGCGCCATAAATTGCATCATCGGCTCGCTTTGAGCTGTCAGTTTGCTTAGAACATTTTGCCACATCAAACAAGGTAAATTTATATAGGATAGGAGACAAACGGGCAATTCTGAAGGACACTATAAATATTGCAGACGTTTTAGAGAGCAAAAAGGAAAATTACGAGGGAAAAATATGGCCGCCTAGCCGAAGATTCTAGAATGCACTCGAGCACACCCGAATATTCACGAATCGGGTGCTCGGCTCCAGAGTCTGAACATCCCACACTTCACTCGAGCAGGGAATTATGGAACACTAACAATGTGTGCCACGATATATTACAAATCACCTGCGAAAAAATGACTATAGTATTTTTTTAATTGAAAAATATTTAAATAGCTTTCGTAAAAGTCGTCGATTTCGGTATTCTCTGTTTCTGGTTTTCCGAAATAAATTCATATAAATTCTGGAGTGGTTCATTAATGCAGACACTTGTAGGTCTTCTTTTTAACAAACCTGGTAACATATTCGTAATGTACTGTTGTACCAAAGTACGAAAAAGAAAACAGTTTTCAGGTGACAGTTGTTGAGTATTTTCAAAATATTACAGGCATAAAACCATTTCTCAGTTTCCTCGAAGTGTGTGTATATATATATGTGTATGTATGTGTGTGTGTATATATATATAAATAAATATATATATATATATATATATATATACATACACATATATATACATATATACACACATTCATATTACATCTCAAAATGTAATTTTCAGATTGATACGGAATCACCCAAGGGCCCAACAATAACTTTTGCGTAGCTTTTTCAACAATGCAATTACAAAGTAGTGGAATGCTGTTACCCAGATTCACATAAACTCCCGCAAGTTTAGTCTATAAATTGGTTGCTATACAAGAATATGTAGATAACATACACAATATTTGTATTTTTAAACACCTAATGGCATATTTGTAGATTCACTACAAATTATCAAC
The DNA here is from genome assembly GCA_003012365.1 of Medauroidea extradentata. Classification (NCBI taxonomy): domain Eukaryota; kingdom Metazoa; phylum Arthropoda; class Insecta; order Phasmatodea; family Phasmatidae; genus Medauroidea; species Medauroidea extradentata. The sequence continues at coordinate 15,356 of PNEQ01055722.1, forward strand.
TTTGTTAACTAGCTAAATTAATGAATAATTTTTGGTATATTAATTTTGTATTTAAGTGTTTAACGTAGTTATATTATTAGTTTAATTGTAAGACGTGGTTAAGTGTAAGAGAAGGCGAAAGCCTTAACTTCGACACAAACAAAGCCATTAAATCAATAAATAAATACTTTCAAGCATAAGAGCTTAAACAGCCTTTTAAGGCCCTTGCCCAGCTTAAAGCTCGCAGCTATAGAGTTAAGACTACGAATCAATGTTAACATTAATTACTTCTAGATAGACGACGTTGGAAGATAATTCTTTGTAACGAAAAGTTATCTACGTTAATTTTTTTGACAAATATTTCGATAAATCGGGGTTAAAAAACTCGCTAATAATATTTTTGTGAAACAATGAAATATACAGGATGTATCAGTACAACGGTTACAAACTTTCAGGAGACATAGGAGTACACCCAGACGATGTGGAATCACATAGTAATGCATGGTGGGAAACCCTTTCCTGCGACACAAAACACAAGAAATAAAGGACACGAACAAGACGAGAAAACATGTTTATTAATCCTAACACAGCAAAAATGCTGGGAAGTCTTTGGCTGCTGATGACTATAGATGTCTCTTTACGTTCTTTTTTTCTTATTTTTTTTTTGGTCTATTAAGAATATGTGACGGTCCTATTTTATTGATACTTTTATATATATAAATTAATGTAGTTTAGGTTAATTATGATGATTGATTGTAATGAAGGGGCCTTTATTGTCATATGTAACATATTGTCATCCATTTTAACTTCAGTATTGATTGTGAGGGGTCTGTGGGACCCTATGATAGGCCAGTATAAAACACTATAAAATATGACTATTACTAATATTATCACAGAGGTATCGTGTC
>PNEQ01055723.1:0-16244 GCA_003012365.1 Medauroidea extradentata
AGGAGTAATTGTGTGCATAACTAATTGTGTTGTGAGAGTTCTAGTTGATTACTGTTTTGTGTATTTCGTAGCTTTGTGAGCTATTAAATCCAGTACTTAATTTAACTCTTTTATTTGTAATTATAAGACCTCTATCCCAAAGAACTCATGGGAATTGCCCACATATAAAGTTTGTGTTCCTCAAACTTGTAACAATATGAAGAGGTGACAGAATACAAGAGTGGAGGATACGAAAGAACCCCGAGAAAACCCGCGTCCACCTATGAAAATCGAGAAGTGTTTACAACCTTCTTTGTGCTAAAGAACTACACTTCTGTGTAATGTAGGCATTATTGTTTCATTTCAACATATTACTGACGAAACATGTGGTACGAGTGGTACACGGTTATTTTGGCAGGACATTTTACGACACACCTCCCAGTATTAATTGTACGTTCACCGCATAAACTCTCATAATGATATCCGTACTTTAAGTAAGTTAATTTATTTTAATTATGTGGCGACGGAACTCTTCGTGTGCAAGCCAATATCTACCTTACGCCACGTTCTTGCCTGTGCAGAAGTCCCTTCAGCTGTGATGTTGCTAAATATAGCAGGTAAGATTATAATGTGTGATGCATAAGACTAAAAATAGCTGATCTCAGCTGCCAAATTAAACATTTTACGTCAAAGATATCGTTGAAATATTGACTTACTTTCCTTAGTAATATTATTGTTCTAGAATTTTCCCTCTTAATGGGCAGAATAACTAACAGTGCAAATATTCTTAGGTTTATAGCTCCACATGATAAGATTTGATGGTGGTCAAGTGCGCGCAGTTTGATCATTAGCCGAAACATTTATGCTAGAAACTTGCGGAGAATTACAAACAAGCTGGCGGAAGGAGGAACTATGCAGGTTGCAAATAATTTTCCACATTTCAAACAAAGTTATTTAATTCTAACTACAATACACAAGTCGTGGACTGTAATACTCGTAAAGTATTTTTAATTATTTGAAAATGTTAAAAATGGTGAGATACAACGCGTGGTGGAAACTTCTGTGAACCACGCGTGTGGGTTGCTAACGCCGAAGCCGCACTACGCAATGTTGAGTTCTAGTGGCTACGTCCTATGCAACCAGCTCTACACGCATGCTGGCACCGTATTGTATCTACGTATAGTTAGCAGGTGTTCAGAAACCGCCGTATAACAAGATCACACCATGTCAATCCTAGGCTAACTGGAGACTACAATGTTAGTGGTGAAATGTTTTACGTTGCCATTTTACATGCACAGTGTGACAACTTATCATGGAGTAAGGCCCCACTTTAGTTTCATAGATATCTTACTACCATTCTTCTGATCATCATATTACGGAGGCGGATTCAAATCATCTGCAGACCAAACATGGTTCTACGTTTACTAGACGTAACAAGTGTTAAGTAATACCGAAACGCGGAGCGCAAGTTGGGACTTAACGTTACCACTAATAGTTCCGTCTACAGACGATTCAAGAAGATTCATCGCTCAACATCGAGGTCTTTGGCGCTGGTGAGGGGTGACATGAGGTGAGTATGGAGTAGCGTCCGGCACGACTTTTAGTTATCGTTTCTTTTTCATTCAGAGGGGATACTGCCTTAGAAACGTTCAGGCATAATCCGACGGTTGGTAGCTTGGCAATAACGGTCTTTCGACCGAGTGCCGTGAACCAACGGCCTGTAACTGCTGTTCCTCTCGTACAGAACAGTAATACTGGTGCAACGACAATACTCTCTAAGAATGATAAAATTCCTTGTCCACGATTTGGGAGGTTATGGACTAGATTCAGTATCAGGCTGCGCAAATGTGTAATTCTGAGAACTAAGGACTTCAAGGTTGATGTAATTAGTGTCATCTGGATGAAGTCGTTCACAGGAACATAAACGTATTACGTATACAAATGTATAAAAACTGGTTATGCAGTCCACTCTGTCTGACGTTCCTCGACATAATCAACCAAATGTCGTACCATATCACGAGAACCTAGGGTTGGAGCACAACTAATGTTAATGCGAAATCTTTTCGTTAAAACTCAACAATGGCACTAAGCTTCAAGTGAAGGTTTTGCAAAACAAAATTCTGATGAGACCACATTCATAACTGGTTTTGTTAGGGGTTTTTAAATTGCCCACTTTTTTTAAAAAAATTTCCCCTACATATATTTTAGTACATACTGTTAAATTTTTAATTTCAGAATTAGCTGTGTACAGTGTTTGTAGTAGATAGTTGAATGGTTCAGTGTAAGAGAAGGCAAGTATGTCTTAACTGCGCCAAATAAAGACGATATTATTATTTATTATTTTTATTAATACCACGTGTACAACTTATACCATCCTATTATTAGATCTCATTTAAGGCCAATAACTAAAATATTTTTTAATCAAGTGCTTTTAAACATTTTGAGATAGTGTACAGTCATATGCGATACACAATTTTGCTAGAGCATTTATTTAAATAATGTGCTGTTTGTTAGAAAAAATTATTTTGCTTCATTTTGGCTTATTTTGACTGCAAAATTTGTGATATTTCACATCTAAAAATCCGTTTGATGTATTGCAACAGAAAAATTTAGATGCAAACGATTATATATAAGTTTTAAAACTGTAAAAATGCTTTATTGATATATAAGGCCTTAAGATACTATAATTCGCCCTCACAGTTTGTTTGCTATGACTATAAATAAGGCCCAATGACAGATACTAAAATAGCAGGGATTAATTACGACTGCTTTTCGCATCGACAGCTATAACTACGTAGCTAGGTGCAGAGTTAGTTCAACTGGTAGCTTGGTTTTCCCAACACTTGATGTCCGAACTACAAATATCGTATGCAAATAGGTACATTTATTAAATGTGGCTTGTTGAGAGTCCATGGCGTATATACGTTACGTATTGCAAATGCTTTAAATTAATATCTGGATTCCAAACCCATTGTATCATACCGAGCTGCTAATAAGGGAGTGTTTCCTTCTTAATTCTGGTTTTAAATACTCAGTTAAGGCTAAGCAACCGTGTTTCTATTTTTTGCGATCATTATTTTTTTTTAAAGCTTAAACGATAACATGTGTCACAAATACGTTCGACAGTTATGTGTATAATGGTTTTTACCGTGGTAACTCATTTTTTTTTTCGAGAAAAGAAACTGTACGGTTTCTGTTAGTAAGTAAATTAAAAAAAAATCGTTAATTACATAATTAGATAAAACTATAGTATTTACGTCTTGAAAAAAATTGCGAACGCGGTGGGAACAATTTTAAAGAAAACCGCTGAACGTATTTTCTCATATCTGCTATCGGTAAACACATTTGATGAAATATACAGGATCTAGGCAGTCATAATATAGTAATTAATTTTAAAAAAAAACACTGTAAGCCGCCTCTTTGGCTTCCAGTGAAAACAGCCGAAGTCAAATTAGGGTTATGCAGCTACGGCTGGAATCAATACAAAGTATTTGTTATTACCTAATTGTCCTTCGGTAACGTCCGCAAGGTCCCTATTGCCTCGGTGACTGCCTTTTTATCTCAAACGGCGGCGCGAGGTAAATTACACGGTCCCAGACAGCCTCCGTCGTGCGGTTAAGGCCTCACTCTTTAGCTTTGCAGTAGATTCGAAAATATTTTTTAACGCAAATAAATACATATAAAAAAATTCATTCTTAAAATTTTAACACTTAGGCCTATATATCATCGTTTGTATATGAATTTTTCTGTTGCAGTACACCAAACTGATTTTTATATTTTTGCCCCTGAAATACCACATATTTTGTTTTCAAAATAAGCCAAAATGAAGCAAAATATTTTTTTTTTTGCTAGCGAACGGCCCATTATTTAAAAAAAACTGGCGAAATTGTGTATCGTATGACTGTACACAGTCTTAAATTATTTCAAAGCATTTGGTCACAAAATATTCGAGTTATTTGCAATTGTTTGAAGTAAATGAAAGATCATGGACGTAACTGCTGGACCTACAACTTCGGGTTAAGCAAAAATATCGCATATTTAATTCGCTCATGCGATCGCGAGTCACGCGATCTCACGTCCGCCTTCCTCGGCGGTCTCCTTGCGAGTCCCTACAAAGTCTCCGAGAAAACCCGCGCCGGCCAACGGCTGCGTCCGACACATTTATCACGTGCGAAAATTCCGGGACCTGATCCCCCGGGGATCGATTCCTGATCGCCTAGGTGGGAGGCGAGTGGTGTGACCCTTCGACCAGTACGGCCTCATTCTTCTATTTACTGTTGGAACTAAATAAACCCCTACGTTTTTAGTTACGTATGTACGAACAAAGAAAATGTACTGTGCATAATTATTTAATAGACGCACACTTACTAATATTTTGTTACCTCTTGTACTTCTGTGTGTATGTATTTATCTTCACTGCATCGCAACCAGATGTAACACAGGTGCCAATTTTGCGTTGCACCCATACGAAGCGATACTTACTCGGTCCCCTGAACAAGCGTATAAACGAAGGCCGGAAGTTGCTTTTTATAGGCGATGCACTCAAAAAAGACCTGCTAAAGTTCTATTTTCGGCCAATTCGTATCTTTCCGCGCATGACGGCTAACAACGGGAAATGTCCAACCTCTCTGGACACGCCACTTGATGTTTATGCTTGTAAGATAAATTGTGGAGTCAATATGAATCGATACCGATTCATAAAATATAGTTTATTTGTTATATCAAATTCAATTACGTCGATTTCGGTAAATTTTCTTTAGTATTGTTGAATTTAAATAGTAAAATACACGGAACTATGTTGCGTAATTTCGCTGCCAACACCACACGCAGTAACGTAACTATAGTTTATGTTTAACTATACGCAGTAACTGCTAGAGATATTTTTCAAATGTTAAATTTTTAGTGCTCTATTTATCCCAAACGACTTATAGCAGACTTCTTCCTCACTGCAGTTGCCTCTCGGGGCAAGATCAAGATTAACCAAGAAGGACGGGTATTAACACGAACGCATCGCGGAGAAAGTTGCGAGATGACGAATCAGTCTGACGAGCTAATCGCTGCGCCTGTTGTGCTTGGTGAAGGAGGAGGGAGGGTTAAGGAGAAAAACACACACGCTTGCGCAATTTCGCTTGTGTCATCTGTTGCACACAACCTTTTCTCTATTTGTTTTGTTTTCCATTTCTTCTTCTTCCGTGAATGAACCGCTTGTTTGTACACTGCATCCACAGAATTCTTAAGAATATTCGAGAACGCTATTTTTTTTATTTTTAAACATGTGCTACATTGCAAATTAAATTGGTAAACACAGTTTAAGATGCACAATGTTTATTTAAATTATTTACAAATTATTACTCTTAAATTAGTTTTCTTAGAACATATTTTCAAAGACAAATAGGAAAAAGAAAGTGTTAAGTTAATCATATTTTGAGGTTAACAGAATCAAATGATTTTCCCGTAGAAATTGTAAAACTAGGAGTAAAATAATTTTCTCACAAAAATGAAACATTTCCTTGTTGAACAAATCACTAATATCAGTACACTAAGACATAAAGTGAAAATATTTTGTTTTGTTTTCATGTTGTACTTGATTGGCTGTGATAGAACGTAAAACACGTGTTCTGTAGCAGATGTTCTGAATGTGTGCATGAACTTCTTATTAAATCCTCATAAATTCCTCATGAACACAGTTGCTGGTACCAATTTTGTTTGTCAGGACATGTAACTTGAAGCAGATAACCACAGGGACACCTTTATCAGACACCATATAAAGTTAAATAATTTTTTTTTTCATGCACCATTGTCCTTATTTAGAACACATATAATGGCGAGAAAAAGTCGTACAGTACCGAAAACAAGTGTTTCGTAGCCTTATTTACTTAGTCTTCCTCTTTCCTCTACGAAACACCGCGACCAATCGAATCTGCCTTGTAATTAGTATTTGTTATATAGTAATGAATTTAACCGTTGTGCTACAGAAGCAATAAACATCTACCAATATCTGTAACTTCTTAAGCCGTAATACACGGCATAAAACACCACTGACGAGAGGAATTTGACTCGCGTGGTCGAAATCTTCGCTGAAGCAAACAATACGTCTTCAGGTAGTTAAGCGAACTGAAAGTTCACCATTCAGATTATTTTGTGGATTTATCATAAATCTGTCACGACATAAGTGTACCGCAATTAGGCACGTCCATAAGTGTGATAAACTGAGAGAAGTGGTGCAAAGATAACATGTTAGACACACGCAACGGAGATACCGGGTTCGATTATTGGCTCCGGTCATCTTAACTAATATTTTATAGAGTTATCCGATGGCAAAAGAATGGCATTACGTTATCTGTGTCATACCAAAAAACATACTAATAGTTAGGGTACGGTAGTGCACATGTTTAAAGGATTTTGCATCCATTCCTTATTAGATTAAATTACATTGGATATAAAAACTCAGGTGGAGGAAGTTATTTTGGTCAGCACTTGACATCTGGGTGAGGGGTGATATGATGCGAGTATGGATCAGCGCCGGAATGAAGGGACGGGGGAAACGTGAGATCCCCGAAAAAAAAAAACCCCCGCTGACAAGTGGCATCGTCCGGCATGATTCCCACATGCGAAAATCCGGGGGACCGACCCCGCCCTTAAGAGTGCGAGGTAGATAAATAAACGCTGAAAACATCGATTGACTTCTATGCTTTTGTCGAAGCCAATATCGATAAAATACTTAATGACAATCCTATATAATGGTGTTTGCCTACTTTATGATTAAATATTTATCCAGAATTACTAATTCGTTACACGTGATCTCTTGCGCCGCAGTTAAATGCACGAGGTTCCGGCGTCAGAGATTGTGCCTCAGAAGTTCATAACGCTGGAAACAATTTTGTTTACAACTTTGGCTAAAACTATTGTCTAGGATTGCAATTGTTTAATTTTCGCAAATTGGCTTCAAGAAACCTACAGTTATAGATTAATGCTTTTAGCGTTAAATTGTGTACTGCACCCTCTTAAGGTTGTTCAAGTGGTGAAATATTACAATTTTATATTTGTATGAAATAGTGTTAGTTTTGTACACATTACTTGAGAGAACACACACTTCTAACGAAAAAAAATTAGCTTAGTCAGTTTTCTCGTAATGGCACTTCAAAGTCAAAATTTGAATTTTTTTACTTCATACAAAACTTGAAAACTAGTTAACATAATTAAATGGAAAAAATCACATCAAAACTACGTGTCACTGTCTATGGCCTGTAGCATATAAGACCCATTACAAAACATGTTTACGTTAAATAAAAATTTTCAGAATTTGAAATTTTTTTTGTAACTTATATAATTTTTTTTAAACACAAAAATATTTTACAATGGGTTTTTATATGCTTCAAGCCGTAGACAGTTACGTGTAGTTTTGATGTAATTTTTTCTATTTCAATATATTTTCTGGTTTTCAAGTTTTGTATGAAGTAAAATTATGCAAATTTTGACTTTGAAGTGCCATTACGAGAAAACTGGCTGAGCTAATTTTATTTCGTTAGAAGTAAAAGTACTCTTAAGTACTGTCTACAAAACTAACACTATTTCATACAAATATAAAATTATGATTTTTCACCACTTGAACTCCCTTAAGGACGACTGACCGGTTCCCGCTCACAGGCGGTCTGTGACATCAGTGACAGACAGCCCCCTGTAACCAGTGGCGGGTGGGGGTAGATGGAGGATGTAGGCGTATTGCAGCTCGACGCATCGTTTGCATGCTTCAAAATTGTCTCGTCAAAACTGTTCACTAATTAATGGTTTAAGTACTTGTTAACAGTTTTTACGGCCTTAAACGAACAGTACTGATAAATACGTACATACAGAAATAAAATAAATAAATATAAACTAAAAACAAAGACATAACATACGAGTGAAATGCATAGAAAAAATAGATAGTAGCAGCAAGACAACAAGAAAAATTATAACCTCAAATATACGGAAATACAATCAAAAAGTTAACAAAAATTTGTGAATTTATAAAATATTAATATTTTAGTTATTTTTATGGACATAATTACTTGTTACTACTTTTTTAAATTCAGTTTTTCAGATAATTTTGTTGTAGTTTATCTCAATCCTGAGGAAGGGCAAATGTTGCCATAATTTCAGTGTAATGTGTTGCACGTCTATAAATCAGGTCTCTGTTATTATTTTTGAGAATAAACAACTTTTAGTTGCGTTGGTAATATTGTGGCACACTGATACCTACTTTGACATAAACATAATTGTAGATATTAATATAACAATATATAATAATAACATAATTGTCACAACACAATGAATCCTAAGGTCCCACCCTATACAGGTGAGCGAGTAAGAGATTTTGGTCAGCGCTTAACATCGAGGTCTCTGGCGCTGGTGATGGGCGACATGAGGTGAGTATGGAGCGGCGCCGGAATAACCCGCCGGCCAGCGGCATCGTCCGGCACGATTCCCACATGCGAAAATCCGGGGACCGACCCCGCCAGGGATCGAGCCCGGATCGCCTTGGTGGGAGGCGAGAGATCTGACCTCTCAGCCATCGCGGCCCCCACTCTATACAGGTAACGTGGACGACGGAATGAAACTGTTGATACTGACGTAAGCCATCAAGGAGACAGCGCTTATTGTTTCTCACTTTCGAAAATTCGTTGGGAATCAATCTCGTAGAAATAACTACGTTAGTCTCGCGACCAATGTGGCCCATGATGTGACGTAGCTATGTGCATTTCTGTTTATGGCCGACAAAACTATATGACTCGACAATCGGGTACCCCGAAAAATGCTCTTCTTCGCTGTCTCGAGTGTGATAATGACGCAGTACGTAAAAAAAGGATTCGCATAAACAAAACCAGAAGTTGTAAACCAGACCTTCAAGGGAGCTTTTATACACGTATAGAATCTATTAAAAAACACAGAATACTTTCTTAAATGTTGATTGATAGCCTGGGTTACGTTTCTTGACATCATATTGTGAGCTATAGGCCACCCACGATAAAAGAAAGTCATTGTTTAACTTTCACGCGAATGTGTTACACGTCGCCTTCTAATTGTTACGCAATGAACGTTAAAACCCTTGCGGCAAAGTACTGGAGGCGCTGTTTGTCTTGCGTCACTTAAGCAGGTGGCTCGCAAGTGGTGAGGTAGGTTTGTGAATAAGGCATCAACATGTTCGCATCGAGTTATTTATGACTTAGATAAACTTACTGCCTGACTTGACAATAAACACGACAAAAATGTACTAAAGCCATTTTTAATCAAACTGGTATCATTTGTAACAGTTACTTTGGGCGCACGGTCGTAGAAGAAAAGGTCTGGACACTCGCCTATCTACCAATGTATTTTGCTTGAACCCCTTGTTGTTTGCCTGTAGTTCGTCAAGTTACCGAGAATGTCGTACTTTTTGGCGCTGTTTTTCGGGCGGTCGGACTCAAACTCCGTCCACTTTATTCCACTGTTAAATTTATAAAGTAAATAAAGATTGCTGGAGCCTTTTCTTAAATTTGTGAGCGAAGAAAGTATTTCATAAATTGATAAAAAATACGTTTTGATCAATTGTTTATCTTAGCGGAAAGGAAGTGGGCGGAGTTTAGTCCGACCGCCCTAACATCAGTGCCAATAAAACACAATATTCTCGGTAACTTGGTGAACTACAGCCAAACAACAAGGGGGTCAAATATCCAGGCGAGTGTCCAGACATGTTCTTCTACGACCGTGCTTTGGGCGGATACCTTTGCAACCGAATGTTGATAAATCGCTGGAAACTCACAATAAAATAAAAGTCAATGGAACAAAAAATAACTTCTTTTTTTTAAATTTACGTTTTTCTTTACTTTCATCATTTCATCCTGGGTTTTCAGTCTTTTAGCAGAATTTGTTCGCACTGACATAGCCTACATAGAATATAATGGTTGAGTCAGACAGAAGACCTCTCTGAAACCACTGTTCAATGATCACTTTTGAAACGTCATATATTTTGTATTAAATATAAACTATATGCATGTTTATATGTATGTATCGAAAATGTAGATGTTTTACATGGTCACATACATTTTATTCACTGAATTTTAGTACACATTTTATCATAAATCGTTCGAGATTCTAACCTACCTATAAAATTTGTAAAACTACGACTTAGAAAACTTGGTTGACAACGAAATCTATTTTTTATCTTAATAAACCGCCTAACAGGCGAAATTATATTAGTATATTACAGTTTAACAGCAAAAATAAACATGAGTATTTTTCGGTACTTGAATAAATTATAACGCCGATTTAAAATTTTTCACCGTGATGAATACATTTCAGTGTAATAGTACTATTTATAAATTTCTGGCAAAGTAGTACTGTTACTTAAATTTATTAGTCACAGAAAGTTAACTCTCTAAATCAAATTTTTAGTACAGGAAATTTAAATAATTTAATTTTGTAGATAATAAAATAGAAATGCGCTTGAGCGCACTGCATGGTAAACTTCCTACTGCGTAGTGGTTCGAGATAAAGTGAGTATTTCTGAAACAATTTTAAGGTACTTTTTTTTTTTTTTTTAAGATAATCTATATTTTCCTGCCACTTTTTAATGTAAACAAATTATCGTAAGGAACAATTAAAGTGCATATAAGGTAGCGAACTCGAAAGTCAATGCCTGGAGTCACAAAGAAATATTTTTAACTACTACTCTATAACAAGATTATCTTTAAAAGTGCTAATTTATCACGAACCACCTATACGCAGGCCTTCTCAATAGAAGGCCCGCGGGCCAGTGGCCCACAGAGAGTGTTTACTAGCCCGCCACTAAAATGTCAGATCTCGGGGAATATATTTTATAATTCAAAGGACATTTCTTGAATTTTAGTTCTGTCATAATCTGCATGTATGACAATGAATTGTTTTGAATATTATATAACATGAAGTTTATTTAATAATTTAGTAATCGACTTATAATTTACTGCAACTTTCTTTTATACTTTTGGCCCCTGAGTACTTTTAAAAATTAAATTGTGATGACCTGACCATCAAGTACCTTATTAGTATCATTCGGTTTGCTGTGGAGCGATGACTCAACTCGACCGTTTTTTAAGTGTTTTGCAACTATCATCAGCAAGTGTGTTTGCTACAGTTTTATAAACGTTCAATTTCTGATTAAACATATCAGTATTTTATGTCTAAATGCACGAAGCGGCTTCTGCCGAACCATATATTTACCTGAGATGAATTGCGGAATTGTGTTACAATTGAACTTCTAAATTTGTAAACATGTATAAATTTTTTAGTTACGACAGATTTTCAAGCACAAAAAATTCGAAAACTGACTTCCACAAATAATTGTCCAAGGAATGTTTTCATCATACCAATTAAAACTTAATTTATTTTATTTATTTGGAAACGCTTATGATTGTATGTTTCTGGTAAAATTAATAACTATCCTTATTTGACAACATTTTTATTATCGCGTGTAGAAATTGCAAATAACATAATATTGTTCTAAAGCACAAGCTACCTTATGTTAAATAAAAAGACTGTAACCTCTCTGTAGCACTTGAACGATGGTTATGGAGAACAGCTTGCAGGCAGTTACTTGGAATGATTGATTGTATTGCACTGTAATTAACAACGCTGGGTGTTGCGCAAGTGTGCTCGTGTGTTTGGCAATACAGCTATTAACAGGCTCGGGATAGCAAAGTTTCGTGTCGAAAGTTTCTACTTTCTAGTGAAGAGTCGTGCGGAGCCCAGCTGTAACCTTGAGACTTGTCGTGGACCACACAGTCACCTTCACGAAACAGAAAGTGCCAGTTAGGCAGACTCTGCTACGTTTGTGACAGGAGAAAACACGACCGTTACGCTATATTTCTCAGGCTGTTTGGAATGTACGTATATTAACAAAAATTAAAAGTGAGAAAAAAAGGGAAATGTTATAGGATTACATATGGCCGTGCTCATTCCTGCATGTTTGAAAAAATACACGCATCACAACACTCTGTATTGCATTATAAAAGAAACATTTTACACTAAATCAGTGTCATAACTATATTGTTTTAGAACACATAAATATTGTCTCAGACTGTTGAATTTACTGAGATTTAATTATCACGTAGGATTTCAGGTTAAAAAATTATTGTATTGTAAATATATTTGAAACCGAAACAGAATAAAAATTAATACCGCAGAAAAACACAAATAATATGTATATATATTATATATTTGGAAATATGCAAACTATTTCTTTACGTATGTTACACACATTGGGAGGCAATTCTTTGCGACAAAAGTCATGAAAATGCCGATTTACCTATGTCTGATAAGAATTTCTATATATAGAAAAGAACCTCCCAAAATTGGTCTTGAAAAGGAAATTTCGTAACTTAAAAAAACAAGCAACAATTCCTTGTGGTATTTTGGTAACTAGAAAACATAATGGCGACGTTCACGAGTTTACTATAACTTCGTTAAACACAGATAGATCCCATTCACAACTAAATATTATGTTAGCATCTCTTTAAATTGAAGTAAAATGTGAAGTACTTTGTGTAAGAAATAATGATGGAGTAATAATCACTGCACGAAACTTTAAAACAAGTGCAAATTTTTAAAAATATTTGTAAAGTATTTGAAAGAAAACTGCGTGTAAAATAAGTAAGATTAATTAGTGACTGGCTTAAATGGTAGGCTACGCAATTCAAACCAACACATGTTGAGATGAATACAACATACTCACACAACACAACCTTGGAAACACACGTATTACCGTATGGGTGTGATGGAATAAAATATAACCAATTCATCATTAGACTAAGGACAAGCTTTGACCATTGCACAACACAACAATAGCACAATTTACATTCTTGTACCTTGTTTGTATTTGTTCGATAGTAACGTTTCAAATTTACGACCACCCGCTTCCACACAGCACCGACACAGGATGTCTCCAAGCAATCTTACACCTTTTACGAGCGTTTATTTCCAAGAATTTGATTAAGGGTTCACAACCAAGCGGAATCTTCAAAGTTTTACGCAGTCGATTACACTTCACAATTATTTCTAGCACGAATGCGGAACTTCATACTTAACAATAAATTAAATGGTTGCATAATGATACGATGGTTTGATGTTTACTGTAGTAAACATTTTATTGTTACTATTATTTTAACTTTTTTTTTTTTTTTTCATAAAATTGACTGAAATTAATTTTTCAAGACCATTTGTGGTTTTGGGAGCGGGTGGAGGTAAATGTATTTACTTTAAAAGTTCATCTTTTCGGAGAAAATGAACCGACATTTTCATTTTGTTTAGTTTGTAAAATAATTCATATTTGCACATGTAATGCTGAAAGGCTTTTCACGTAGAAGTAAGAAAAGAAAAATTTAAACTAATTAGTAACTGTCGCATTCTGACGTAAAGAGAATAGAGAAAGAAAATATGGGTGGGAGAAAGTAATTATATGTTTCTGTCCGCACACGTATTGTCTTGAATGAGTAGAAGAAAAGTTAAAAGTTAATTCGCTGACGCTACACATCTTCCCATGGACAGCGGGACAGTAGAAAGGGAAGGAAATGAGACAAAAAACTGTTCGTTAGATGTTGGCTTTAAACACTTTTAAAATGTTTAAATATGCTTATTTATATCTGAGATTGGGCACGGATCTTAACGAGAGGAGTGTATTGTCACCAATGATTTGAGTTTGACGAAATAGTTTAATTTGGGATTTTTATCTGGTGCAGTAAAGTCTGTACTGCTTTGGTGGTGAGGGTGTACAACGATTTACTTCAGCGGAGAATATAAGATTGGAGATGGCAAAATTAAGGTGTTTTAAAATTTAATTAAAGTATGTATGCGAAATTTCAAATGAAAGTAAAAAATTATGTAAACTAAACAAAGTGGCAAAAAAAAACTAAGGTGCAGAGGGGTGTTCGTTCGGTGACTAAAAACGGAGGTAAAAATTTTAAAAAATGTTCTAGTCACGTGAGCGTGTGCTCAAATTAAAGAAAAATTCAAGCCAATTTCTGATGTTAAATCAGATTTTCTTTAATGCATTCTGATGTTGTACATTTCCGTGCTTAATACACATGCATGCAACATACAGTCTAAACCTCCTCAGCAAGCAGCAAAGCTGTATGATCTTGATTAAGCATTCATTCTTTTCTCACTAAATCTTTAAAACTTGAATGTTAAATTACCTTCAAATTAATACGCAAGTTTTAAAGAAAATATCCACAGGAGTGGCATTGTTTTATTCTAATATGCCATTAAAAATAAAATATGTTCGCCAGTATGTTTAAGTTTATAAAAATCGTGTATTGCCAAAAATGAAGTAAACATTAATGTTTATTCAGGCTAAAAAAAAAAAAAAAAAGAATATGGAATTTTTTTGCGAATTTTCTCTTGTTTACTTCTTTTGTTTTGCTGTGGGTCTCCAAAATCTCAGCAACATTCTCTTGCAATGGCGCATGTCCATAAAATGCTCTAGTTTGTCACGCACCCCCATTGTAAGAATTTTTCCAAGGTCTTCTTACATTAGGTAAAGCCGACCTGTCTGACCAGCACCTTGTAGCCAAATGTTAGTGGTCTAGGTAAGTATGTCTCTGTATATTTCCTTTGCGCATCATCTGATACGTGTAAAAGAATGGGTTGGAGCCAGTACAGCTCCGCTGTCCTCGCTCCACTAGTGTGAGAAGCACGTCCATCGAGAACCTACGAGGGCCAACAGGGAAATTTCAATAACACATCATCTACACATCCTCTCAGAGCGCCGCCAAAGTGAAACTCAACAAACTTGTGTGTAAAAGACTATGAACTGAACCTCAGTACGACACGCAAATATATTAAGCCGCACTGAAGATCATCATGCAGGAAATTATTTTCTATAATATTTAGCAGGAGATACCATGCAGTTACACTGAATCAGGTTAGACAACATATTATCACTCAGTTTCATGAGTAGCCCAAATATTTAAAATTTTATAGTTGACTCTTGGCTTGTCACAAACGATTAAATACATAAATTGATTAATATTTAATTAAAATGTGGGATATGCTCTTGTAGCTGGTATGCCACACTTGCCTCACCCTGTGCGGGAAAACAATATACCCTAAATCCTTTATATGGGCACATCACCATTAATAAACCTTATTGCCCATCTCCAGCCTAATCGCAATCGGGAAATAGATATATAAAAGTTAATATGATAAGGTTAACAATATTTATTTTTAACAATTTCATACATCTATCACATTAACTCATCATTAAGCACCGGTGCATATATCAAAACAGTCTAAACCTTAGCAAGCCCTACTCCCGAATTTTAACCTGTTCTTCCTACTTGATAGTGTTTTCAGTTTTACGTCACGTATAGTTACTTGAAAAGAAGGTAATTTTCTTGCTTATAAACCAAGTCACTTTAACTGCCAGGAATTCATGGCAGTATTATAAAAGCCGACACCTATCATGCTTCATTCCTCGCCTGGCTGCGCCCTTCCAATATACAAATATATAAAAAAAATTCATCACGTCCTACCGACTGTTGCATTGAAAACTTTGTTACTTCTGGTGCATATTTAAATCCAAACGTTACATGTCACAACCATATTTGCAGTCCGCAAGCCGCCGAACGCTTTTCCTCTTCGCTGGTCATGGGCCAAGTCTCTCTTCTCCTCTTCACGTCGCACACCTATGTCCAGTACGACACGCGCGCTCCCCGCGGGCAAAATATAATAAAAATAAATTTTAATAAAATATACTCATACACAGCGCACGCCATGAAAATAATAACCCATTTATAATTTCTTGCGCGTCTGTAAATGGATTAAATTTTACTGTAGGTATTTCGGCATGCCACACGGCTGCCAACGTAAACATTTAAAATTTACCCGAGTCAACCATAGTTGTCTCAATATACTGTGGGCCAAGTTGGTATGAAACATTATTCAGTTATCGTCATAATAGGGCGTGGTACATAATTCAACGCTAAAAACATCAATCTACAGGGTGTTCGAAAAGTAATGCATCAAAATGAAACCACGCGAGGGGGTGGGGTTTGTGACCAATTTGAGATGGGGAACACGTGTCCGGAAACGAACCGTTACGCCCCTGTGAGCAAATTTAATTTCAGGTAAGTCTGGCAACGTCGCGCAAGCTGAAAGACATGATTTGACGGCTGGTTCTTGAGTGGCTTCTTCGCCCGCACATTTCCAAACAGACTCCTTGGCTCAGGGACAACGTGTTGGGCTTCAGATCGTGGGCCGGGAAGATTGCGGTTCGA
>PNEQ01055724.1:0-16244 GCA_003012365.1 Medauroidea extradentata
CATCATGTTTCGGATGTGCTGGCTGTCACGTCGGCCGCCCTCGAAGGGTTAAGACGCAGTTGGGACAGGTATCTATGACGTAGGTTCGGCGGTTTTCCCACTATGAGCCACCCGGGCTTTGAGTCATCGGCCAGCCTTCAAGGTGTTACGAAACAGCCGCCGACCACTGGCCTCCAGGAACATGGCACGCAACAATACTAATGGAACAAGAGACTAGCTGGTTTCCCCTAGTCCAATCCATACGTACACGGAGACAGAAAAAATTAGCTGTTCCACTGACCTTTAGGCTAACCTTCAAGAATAAATCTGTACTAAAGTATACAGCAGCTGCTCTTTGGTAGTTCGCTGACGGAATACCACATAATTGGGTTCGTATTTATATGCGTCTTTATTTTTGCTCAGCGCCCTCCAGGAGATGATTACTAAGTCAAGGTCAAATTGCGAAAGTGATTTAGGGCCGAAACTATAGACCTCTTTCGAATGACAACCAACTGCTCACCAATGCTTTATCTATGGGGATAGCAGTTGGTTGTCATTCAAAAGCCGTTTATAGATACGGCCCTTAGCCTACAGCTTGTGCCCAGAAGAAAACGCAAATATTTCAGGTCTCTATACATATAAAGCAGAATAATAAAGTGGTTTTCTGATAATATCCCAGTAACAGGAATAACTTGACATCATTTGACACTGAGCCTCACTTTGTACAGTACTGGACTTAAGTAGAAATAATGGTTTATCGCGGGAAAACTTGACAGTTTGCTGGGTTTCAAAGTACGTTCAGCTTAACAAAATATTTCTACCTTTTCCTTGTACGTGAAGCTGTAACCCTATTTAACTAACCCAGTAAGAACCCCGCTAATGTAGTGTTTAATGCCTGTTATTGGTCTACGCAGCTACGGAGTGTCAGATGTACGTCACTCAATCATACATGTTGCCAGGAACTACCCTGTTTTAAAGAGCGTGTTGGCGCAACAAATTTTCGCGATATACCATCATCATCTGTAGAATTAAGGCAAAGCTCTTGTGAAGTACATACATGACCGATGTTTAGATATGATGGATGATGGATGGTTTATCATGGGAATACGTGACTGTTTGCTGGATTTCAACACACTTTCAGTTTATTAGAATATTACTGGCTTTCTTTTGAACGTAGAGCTGTTGCCCTATTCAACTGAGCCAAGTATCCCGCTATTGTAATATTTAGGGCCCGGTAGTTTTGGCGAAAAGATTTTTGCAGCACTTTGTTTCAGTGCCTTACGTGTGCACCTGCATCTCTGCTATGTGGTCAGTGATTGGATGCCGTAACATACAACGTCTGGAGGTTAAACTCGCAAATCACAGACGTGATGTGTCACAGTTATCCATGCACTGATTGGCACAGTCAAATGAATAACGACTCTGCACAAAAACTCTCTGCCAATAATCATGAAGTTGAGCTGCAGGTGTGCACGTAAGTCACTTAAACAAAGTGGGGAAAAATTCTTTTCGCGAAAATTACCGGGCCCTAGTAATATTTTATGTTTGTAATTGATCTGCCGACAGCTACGTTGTGTCACACGTGTATACATCACCCAATCATATGTGTTGCAAGAAGCTACAGCGTTTTCAAGCGCATGTTGGCCCAAAACATTTCGCGACATACCATCATTTCTACCGATGATGTACACAAGAGCTGTAGAGGTTGAGAAACCTCATTAGACTGAAACGAGAACTTGGTAATTGTCAACAGACGTTGCACGACGTCAGAGACTATTAACGAGCAGAGACAAGAACAGGAAAGACATCATCCTAGGCAGAGGCGAGAAGACACAAACTTCCGGGGGACCACACATACGTTAGAAACGTACAACCTATAACTGCCGTCCGTATAATGGAATAAACAACCAAAGCCACATAACTTAAAAAATGTCACATGTTAGAGCAATCACTCGTGGTATAAATACATAATTTATAACAAACATTTGTTAGAAACACAGAAGACAGGAACGTCTTAAGTAAGAAACGCGGATACTAGAACACCCATACTATAGAATCACAGATGTTAGAGAAAATGTATGATATAAACACACTACTTAGAGTCACATTACCACAGAAATTGTGTTACAAGATCTAGCAGAGGATATCTTAATCTGCGACATCTTCGCTGCTGCCGACCAAACCTGCTTCCATATAACCCTTCTACGCGGTCGGAGTCAACAGATCTGAGTCCCGCACAGCATGTATGCTTGAATGAGCGGGCGAGTGTGTGTTCCGTTTACGTACCGTGAATAAACCACCGACAATTAAGGGTGTTCAAGTGCGATAAAAGCATAATTTAAAATATTTTATGAAATATTGTTCGTTTTGTAGACGATACTTGTGAGTACATTTTACACTTACGAAACAATTTTTAGCTCTCATAGCTTTCTCACAATGGGGTGTCAAAGTCAAAATTTGCTTGTTACGCTGCCATACAAATAGTGAAAACCTATCAACCTACTTAAATGAAACAATTCATTGTGAACTTACATCCCATGAGCTATGCAAAAAAAAAAAAAACACTCAACGTAATATTTTGAATTTTAAAAAAGTTGCAAATGCAGCCATTTCTTTTAAATACAAAAGCAGTTCGCGGGATCATTCAAATGTTTTATTACGTAGCCTATAATATGTTTTTTCACGTACGTAAGTCAATTGGTTTTCTCTATTTGCATGGCAGCAGAACATGCACATTTAGAATTTGACGCACCGTTATTAGGAAACTACGCCAACTAAAATTGTTTCGTAAGAGGAAACTACACTCACAAGTATCGTCTACAAAACTAATACTATTTCATATAAATATAAAATTATGATTTTATCGCTCTTGAGCAAACTTAAGGCGGCCGCCTGGCTTACGGGTGTGTTAGTGTGTGTGAGAGAGGCGAAAATCGACGAGGCACTACGAGCGGCGCCGGCCGGCACATGTATTGTAATATCGCCTCTACGGCCAAATTCGTAAACGAGCACGCAGTGTTCCCGGCGTGGGACTTCAAGCGGTGACCCTATCATTATATTGAACGCGGCACTGTAGCAAAGTCCAATGTACTTGTAGACCTCAATTTTGAACAAATCCGTTACATATATCTTGAAAAACAACCGCGTGAAAAAGGTGACTTTAGCCAAGTTCGAGTTCTTTAAAATAACGCTTCCAATGTGCGTGGTGTCTTGAAAGTCACATTCACAAGTAGTGTGAAGGGTGTTTTCTTTTCCTAGATAAGCATTGTAAACTCGCATTTACTGATCTATGAGAAAAAACGTAACTCCGAACGCACTGCATGCAGTTCGAGCGTCAGTCAGGCAGTCGCCTTAAGGCCACTAACTTTTCGCAAAAATAATTTTACCCGAGTTTATTTCAGTGCCTTACGTGGCCACCTGCAATTCCTCTTTATAGTCAGCGATTGGACGTTTTAGTAAGTCAAATGAAAGACATCACTTCACAAGGACACACTGCCAATAACCATGAAGCAAAGCTGCAGATATACGTAAGGCTCTGAGACAAACTGGGGCAAAATTATTTTCGCTAAAAGTTCATGACCCTAAAGATGGTGCGATATTCTTTTAATAAAAAATCAGTGTCTATTAATATAGAACACTTAACGAGCGAAAATATCGAACATATCACTAACACTGCAAGTTGGAAAGTATTCAACGAAAATAAAACATACATTCACACACGCACGCATATATATATATATATATATATATATATATATATATATATATATAGAGAGAGAGAGAGAGAGAGAGAGAGAGAGAGAGAGAGAGAGAAAGAGAGGCATATTTTTTGTTACCGAGTCAAAACACTGTAAACACTTTCGTTTATTCAACGCCTCTAGGAGTAAATATAAGAGACTACGGTGTCGGCAGAGATGAGATAAACAGCTCAAGGTAAGAATCGCCGCGCCTGCCGTTGAGAAAGGCACAGCATCATCCGACCTTGTCGGACCAAGGGCACCTTCCCACGACTCGCGATGCAACGAACATACGAGCATCTTACGAGACGTCGTGACCTGTGTACCACTAACGCCGGTGTTTTCTTTCAACACCTCGCCTGCGGTGTCTTCTAAGCATTGACGCCGGTTACGTGGCCAAAATAGCCCGTGGAAGCGGTTACGTATAGGCTGGTTCTGGTAAATAATTTCTTTTTAAAGCGTTTACTTATAGGTAGAGATGATGGTTTATCGCGGGAAAACTTGACTATTTGCTAGACTTCAACATACGCTCAGCTTATGAAAAGATAACTTACTTTCGCTTGTACGCGGAGCTGTTGCCCCAATTTGACTAAGCCAATAAGAATCCCGCTGTTGTAATATTTGATGCCTGTTATTGGTCTGCAGACAGCTACGGTGTGTCAGTGGTTTCAAGGCTATGTTGGTGCAAAAAATTTTCGCGATATACCATCATCTCTACTTATAGGGTAAATCTACCCTACTTCGTAATACTAAGGATTCTAACTTCAGTACCAGATATATGTTTTACATATTAATTGTGATCTTTTACTTGATGCATCGGTCAGTTATTGACGAAACTGCACTTGCCTGCTCTCTGTTAGTAACCTAGGAAGCTGGGGTAACAGATCCTTCCCAATTTTGTGAAGCCTGCAATGTGGTTTAAATGTTATTATTACCAAACGGTATTCACGATTAAGAGGGGCCGCTGTGACGTAATAGTCAGACCATTCGCCTCGCACCAAGGCGATCCGTGCTCGATTCCCGGCGGGGTCGGTCCCCGTATTTTCGCCGTTGGTCGGCGGGTTTTCTCGAGGATGTCCCGTTTCCCCCGCCCCTTCATTCCGGCGCTGCTCCATACCAACCACATGTCACCTCTCACCCGCGCTAAAGACTTCGTTGCTAAGCGCTGACCAACATTTCTCACTCACTCATTAACGATTAAGATTTTTCACGCCTTTGTTATAAAGTTTATAGTTCCATAGAAACAAGGATTACTTTGTATCAATTTAGTACATGACGCATAACGGCGTAATTATTTTTAACGGCCGCATTGGCACCCATATTGATTCTGTTTTTTTTTCCCCTTCAGCACGTAAAACAAAGAGCGTCATGTGATCGCCGCGTGGCGACTTTGCTACGAGATGTTTGTCACCAGCCACACTCTGGCAGGGAACTTGTCGCAGCTGTTTTGTTTGCTTCTGTTGTGCGTCGCAATGTGCGGCTCAACTATAGGTCGACATCCGCTTAACAGACTTCTGATAGCCTGCGCTCCTAGTTCACAGCTTCAAGCTATAACTTTCCCTGTAGCTTCCTGGTTGTTCCTTGCGTTCATTGAGAGCTGCTGTAGTTGCTTCTAACATCAGCGGCAGCGATAAGGGACCCCAGGCATTGCATATTCCTAGAGATGATGATTTATCGCGGAAATGTTTTGGGCCAACATACCCTTGAAAACGCTATAGTTTCTTGCTACTAGGTGATGTGCGTCTGACACAACTTAGCTCTCTGCAGACCAATAACAGGCATAAAATATTACAATAGCCGGGTTTTATTGGCTCAGTCAAATAGGACAACAGATCCACGTACAAGAGAAATCCAGTAATCTTCTAGTAAGCTGAACGTGTGTTTAAATCCAGCCAACAGTCACGTCTTCCCGCGATAAACCATCATCTCTAAATATTCCCCTTGCTATATGTATATAGGGATAGTGGGAAATCGTCTCGCAGTCTTGTCACACAACAGGGTAGCTGCCTGCGCCTTGTATTTCTTCTTCTTCTTCTTTGTGCATTCTGCACGGGGGATGGTCGGAACCTCAGGTTATCACTAGAGACCCCGGATATTTCGCGGGTTCAACGAACAGCAGGCTGGACTGCACAGTCCTATGTACACCCTGTCTTCAGCTACTTGTACATTGGCTGTTGCTCCAGTGAGTGGCCAGTTGTACTTGTGACAAGGTAGCACTGTAGTCAGCGAGTGTTTTCATGCAGGGATCCCATTACCTCACAAACCTCGAGTAAGGATTTCATGTCTGCAACTCAACCGTGCTAGCAATGAAAGTGTACATGAGTTTGAAATCTAACGTCATCTGAAATGAATTCGCGAAATTTCCGGGTCACTAATAATAACGAATAAAAATCACAGAAACTGTACGCATACGAATTTTACAAGTTTAAAATTGAAATTAGTTGTTTACTTACAGGTAAAACCGTATCGCGTAACTAAGTGACGGTAAACAGTTTTTAACTTAATTATTTCCCTATTACAGTAGAATATTAGGGTGGTCATACGCACGGCCGGATTTACCACTAGGCCTACTAGGCCCGGGCCTAGGGCGCACTTTCACAAGGGCGCACTTTTATCGAGGAAATAATCTGAAGAATTTACCATCACTATGTTAAAAATATCGATATGGCGACGAGTAAAAAAGTTTTTAATGCTTTACTTTTGGCAGTTGACTTACTATTAGTTTTATCTGCTCTATGATCAATCCAGCTAATTATTTTCATATAACTACGTTACAATAAAGCTGAATTATTATTGTGTTATTGCTATTATTATACATAGCGAGAGGATAGAGCAGAGTAATTTTTAATAACGTCGTGCTGAAAACGAGAAAAGGACGCCAGCTGTTTAGGAAGGATGGAAAACAGAGGCTGTGAGGGTGCTTAGGCTGACGGGCCTAGGGCGCTGCCCTGGTCAAACGATCTATTTCTTACCACGACCCATGCAATAGTGTTATTCATTTAAATGCCATCAACCTAAGATAACGGAAGACTCGCAATGCTGTATTTCACATACAATGGCACCTGGGTTCTACGTGTACACACGACTCAATGAGACACGTTTTCGACCCTAAATTAGAATTTGTCGTATTCCATATACCTTATACCTAGAAAATCACTGCACATCCTTACAGTCTACAAATTCGTGTTGTGAAAGATATCTAAGTGCTCTGTGCTTCTGTTACAGTGTTAAATTACACAACATGAACTAGGATTCTTTAGTTGCATCCTGAAACTTTAGTGTTCCGTCTCTATAACCCACTGCTACGCTTATTTCATTTTCCCACACCCACTTTCTTCCCAAATCATGATTGTGTTTGCTAAGATGCATTATTACGATGGGTGTTTTGTGATATGATGTGTCGTACACTCACGCCTCCATACTTCATCAGATATTTCAATTTGGAACCTTATCCTCCAAATTTGTCTTGGCAAGTTATTAACTGTTGTTCACCAATATGACTATTTTTCATAAAGGTAGGTGACACTAACAGGACTTACTGAAGACGACCGTAAAAATTAAGATTAATTGCTATGATGCATGCTGTTCAGATTTATTTTGAAAACTCTCCTCATCGCCCTACGCACTCGAAAATGCTAGCCGCACGGACAAACATGAATCGTCTTTCAAAACTTCCCTTGGAAGAGCTACAAATGTTGGAACGACGTGGTTAGAGAGTTTACTATAAGTTATAAGTAGAGGCACGATTATTTCGCGTATTCATCTAGTATCAGCATGGACTTCTCAGTCCTGTACACGCTCTGGCCGAAGTAGAATATTCATTGGCTTCTAACTGTACAAACGGGTAGCACGTGATATCTCACGAATTATTTTGTCACAAATTTCTGGCTTGAAGTCTTGACGACTTTGTATCGAAACAGCTGTCGTCTAATCACGGAAGTGAATACGAAGTATAGGTTCTTCACGTTCAACCTGACCTAGAATCAATACGCGAAATACTCGTGCCTCCAGTTATAAGAAATCTTAAATAAACTTTCGGCCGCTTGAGTAAGACTGCCTGTCTTCTGAACTCGTATCATCATGCTCATAAAGTAGGGCCTATCCTCCCACAACACGTAAAAGTTTACATTTCCATGGATTTGATTTCTAATGTCTGTGTGTTGATCAAACGAAAAGGTGAAACACAGTCATAAACGTGTCACTTTGTTAACTGGTCGTCTAGTGAGCACCAAACCAATATTCATCAATTTAAACATTTAAATTTTTTTGAGACGCTGCAACATGCACAGTAAAAAAAATGTCTGTACTTTTACAAAAAAAAAAAAACTTCTATGATAACTAGTTTAACAAAAAAATGTTTTTGTAAGTTTACAATAGTTTTTATACACTTTACAGGAAATGTTTGCAACTATATAAATTTGTCTACATGGTTGCAAACTTTTTAGTGCGTTGACAAACAATGATTTCATTGTAAAATTACAAAGTATTTATAAAGTGTGACAGGCTGTTGAAGGTTATTTGGTTTCACATCAAACACTCTTAACCATTAAAATACATCCCTCTAGTTCTCAAAGTTATTTGGTGAATTTAGATCACTTTAATAACCTGCGGCATTCTCGTTGTAGTGCATAGACTGTAAATATTCTGACATTAGTTTACAAGTTTCGTCGTGTAAAAGTAAGAAATTTTTTTCTCACACCGTGCCATTTTTCAGGTGACTACTATTGCAAACCCTCCAAGCAATATTGTAGTTAAAATTTCCGCAGTTACAAAGAAATATTTTCGAAGTGTTCATTCAAACGTTCTCAGTTCAAATCATTTACCGTAAACCAGAATTCATGTCGTTAGGGTATGGCTGACACATATCCGATTTTAACGTGCGTCGCCAAGGAAACGATGCCTAACAACCAGATAATCACAAATGCACAGACAGCTACCAGCTATAACTCAACGGTACCTTCCGTATCAGAAGCGAAAATCTCACTATAGCATTCACCACGAACTATGCACTATCACGTGACGCATAATTTACCGAGATTTATCGCCGGCTGTCGGTTGTCTATGTCACTGCTGCCTGCGGGCGTGCAGAAACGTTCTTTCATACACTTCCAATATTTCTGTACTTGTAAGTGCTAATGGAGCATATACACACACACAATATATAGTTTCCTCTGTCAGCTCGTTGTGAATTTTCATGTCAAATTTAGTAACTTACATTTATTATCATGAACTAAACGACTACCATCAGCACCTTTCAGTTCCGTAAACGTTAAAATATCTAGAAGAAGTTAAGATATTTTTCTAGCATTATTTATTTCTCTATATATTTTACCACTATAAATATGTTTCTGTGAAAAAAGTTTTGTAACGAATTACTCGTAGTAAGTTTGTCTATGACCAACTCAGCTAAACAATGGGTAAAAATTGAAACTACCTAACATATTGCTAACGGAAAAGTGTCTTCATTCAACAAAATGGGTTATAAACTAAATTGCATAATTATATTAGACCAATACAACTTAATTTGATGCATTTAATATTTTGTTCAGACAGCAAAAGCTTCGCTCTTTCAAAGAGCATTTTTATTTCATACAGCGAAAACGCGTGTATAAGCTGTCCACGATAAAGTTTGTACTTTTTTTGAGGCTGCCTGGTCAAGGAAAAATGATGACAAAATTATATTTTTTATCATGGTCTAAGACGCTGACCTTTGAGAACGATGATATCAATTATGTGTTTATTACCACCATGCTATGTTTATATTAAAACAGAACGATAGGACAACTGTCTATAACTTACAAGCTGGACAAAAGAAAGTGCAACCAGTGCTTGAAAAGTGCTTATTGTTTTATATTGAAACGCCCACATGGGGTAATTTTTATGTGATAACCTAAAACAAATATGCTCCAGTTCACTCTGTGTTGTGACAAATTGTGGGCAGGGATAGTTTTTAAAATATGATTTTAGAAACGTTTAGTTAGTCGTTCACCATAACAGGTGTACAGATTCGAGGAATATTTCAATAGAACCTCTGGAACTTATTGGTTTGTTAGCTAATCATAACACTTCTCGGAGATTTTATTTTTTACTCGTACGTGCGATAAAACAGCGTGTTAATGCTCCAGTTTTTATATTTTGCAGGCCGAAATGCTGGTCCCTACACGTTTTATAGATCTTCGTTACAAGAAAGTACGTAAGATAATTGTCGTATTATTACGATTAATTTGGAAATATAAAAAAAGGCATGGACTACGTACTGTGAGCTAGCAATCTTAATGAAAGACTAATACTGTACAGAAATAAAAAAACACTAGAGCTATAGGATGTAGTGATTATATCAGTCATTCACTAGCAATAACAAATAGACTGTCCACCGTTGCGAAATAATAATGTCAGATGGCACAGTAAAATTCCTGAACGTTTCATAAAATATTTGCACTGTAATTAGCGATGATGTTTTATCGCGGGGAAATTCGACTGTTATTTGTTGGGTTTCAACGTACGTTCAGTTTATTAAAAGATCATTGGCTTTCGCTTGTACGTAGAAATGTTTCCCCATTTGACTGAGCCAATAATAATCCCGCTGTTGTAATACGTGATGTCTATTATTGGTCTGCAGACAGCTTAGTTGTGTTAGACCTATATCACCAAATCACACATGTCACAAGAAACTACAGTGTTTCCAAGGGTATGTTGTAACAAAAAATGTTCCTGGTTTACCATCATCTCTAACTATAACAGAACGTCAGTAGAGACACTTGTGAATATCGGGAAATAATTTACTGCTTACTAGACTCCAACAACCTATGTACAACACAAGAAGGTTTTTTATCGATAATGGCTATAGAGATGATGGTTAGGGATGATGGTATATCGCGAAAATGTTTTGTGTCAACATAGCCTTGAAAACACTGACACAACGTAGCTGTCTGCAGACCAATAACATGCATTAAATATTAAACTAGTGGCATTCTTATTGGCTCAATCAAATACGGTAGTAGCTCCACGTACAAGGAAAAGTCAGTAATCTTTTGATAAGTTGAACGTATGTTGAAGCCTAGCAAATAGTCAAGATTTTCCGCGATAAACCATCATCTCTAATGATGGTATATCGCGAAAATATTTTGTTCCAACATACCTTTGAAAACACTGTAGTTTCTCGCAACATGTATGATTTGGTGACATATTTCTAACACAACGTAGCTGTCTGAAGACCAATAATAGACATCACATATTATTAGAGATCAGGAAATTTAGCGAAAATATTTTTAGTAGTACTTTGTTTCAGTGCCTTACGTGCGCACCTGCATTTCAGCTTTGTGGTCAGTGATTGGATGCTGTAACACCCAGCGTCTTGAGGTTAAACCCGCAAATCACAGACGTTATGTGTGGCACATATCCGTGTACTGATTGGCACAGTCAAATGAATATCAACTCTGCACAAAAGACTCTTGTCAATAGCCATGAAGTTGAGCTGCAGGTGTGCACGTAAGGCACTGAAACAAAGTGGGGAAAAAATCTTTTCACCAAAAATTCTTGTCCCTACGTATTACAA
This sequence comes from Medauroidea extradentata, assembly GCA_003012365.1. Taxonomy (NCBI): domain Eukaryota; kingdom Metazoa; phylum Arthropoda; class Insecta; order Phasmatodea; family Phasmatidae; genus Medauroidea; species Medauroidea extradentata. The sequence goes on from PNEQ01055724.1 coordinate 11,272, forward strand.
TAGCGGGTTTCTTATTGGCTTAGTCAAATAGGGCAACGGCTCCACGTACAGTAATCTTTTAATAAACTGAACGTGCGTGAATACCAGCAAACAGTCAAGTTTTCCCGCGATAAAACATCATCTCTAGCTATTTTTTTTTATTTAAAGCACTTTCCGTTCTAATATCACGCCCAATTAGAACTGTACAGTTATCTCACAGGACGTGAGTGATTTGTCTGAAAACTATCCACACGTGTCACGATTAAGATGCTACAGTTTATTGGAGACTATGTTAAATATTTTGGCGATTTATCAGTGTCCCTAAACATCAGTTTCGAACTTTGCCTGTGTGTAGAGACAATGTAAAATCGCGAAAATGTTAAAAATAGTCTCCAACAAACTGTATTATATTAACCGTTACACGTGTGAACGGTTTTGGGACAAATCACACACGCTGTGTGTCCAAGCTGTGCAGTTCTAACTGGGCTTGTTGTAAAGAGAAAAAATGCTACAAATGAACGATAGCCAATGTTGATACGAAACATTCAGTGTTATATACATCACGTTGGAGCCTAGCAAGCAGTCAACTAATTCCACGATTTTCCAGTGTCTCTACCTGTGTGTAAACCAAGTGTTATGTTTACAAGGGTACAGTAAAAGCTTTGCACACAGTACAGCGATTCTGGTACATCTGGCAACACTGGAGGGGCCGCGGTTGGCGCAGTAGCTAGAGCATTCGCCTCCCACCAGGGCGTTCTGGGTTCGATTCCCGGTGGAGTCGGTCCCCGGATTTTCACATGTGAGAATCGTGCCAGACAGTGCCGCCTGTCTACGGATTTTCTCGAGGATCTCCCGTTTAACTCGCCCCTTCATTCCGTCGCTGCTCCATACTTACACCATGTTACCTTCACCAGCTCTAAAGACCTAATGGTAAGTGCTGACCAACGTCTCTTCACTTCACTGGCAACACGGAGGCTGCTTAACAAGCGAAACAAATACACGTAAAAACTCACAACTTAAATACCGACGAAGACAATCAATACCTTATCCTTATTATGAAGTAAAAAAATATTTCAATGTTGGAAAACTTCTTTGTCAACTATGTACGTTGAGAAATACTCAGAACTTTACAGTACTTGACTCAGTTTGCTAGCTACGCAGAAATACCCTCAAGTTTGCTGCAGCTAGATATCACATTTATTTCATGCAAGTAGAACAATAGCAGCTATCATGGAATAGCGAACGGTATCAGTTCTTTTTTTTTTTCTTTTCATTGCATCTAATTGCACCCGCGTATTAAAAAAAAAATATATGCATGATTACGGGGAGTAGAATTTAATTTACGGAGGAAAGATAATTACTCTTTGCCTCCGCAGCTATCAGTCCAAGCATGGAGCGATTTGTCGATGAATTAATAACGGCAATTACTGTATTTCCTCGATAATGTGGCCTATCGCAACGTGTGGGAGACCTCACTTCTGCTGGAATTGTTGGTTTCTTGATGGCGAAGAGTCACGCCAAGTATGAGTTTAACGTGTAATGTGAACGTACAGGTGTGGGGGGGGGGGGTTGTAGTACCACGTCTGGAGGGGGGCAAGAAGGGGCATATTCCCCGGGAGACATATCTAGGGTTGGGAATATTTTGCGAGTTCAACGACCAACAAGCTAGAATCCATTATCCTGTGTATACCGAAGCCCTACCATTTGTCCATTACCTGCTACTCATTCATACAGCAGACAATGAACTAATATACGGGGCATGAGTATATATAGGACATTGGATTCTAGCATGCAGATCATTGAACTCGCGAATTTTTCCTAGCCTTAGACATATAAAAGGGGCGGCAGGCGGGCCCCACCTTGTTTGAGAAACTTAGGACCGAACAATAATGTCCTCATATTCATTACTAGTAGTGAAAGTGTTGTCAATTTTTTTGGCTGAGGGAAAAAGTCACTAACGTTATTTTGTATCTTAAAACTAATGTGTTGTCTTATTTGTATGTAAATCAACGCTTGCAAATTAAATTGAAATGACGAGTTTTATTTCATGACATAATTTCGAAGTACAGAATTTTCATATAGCAAAAATATATAAGTTCTTAATACTAAAACGAAATTAACACTACAGCAAAATTGACTTTTTCTTCTAAAATGTGATATTGGCCCTTTTGGCAATAAACCGACGATATATAAAGGACATAAGCTGTCTTTGTCCCGCGTACAAAATGGTCTGCACTCAGTACTGGGAAGGGAGTGGGTGGGGAGGGGCGTTGAAAATAACAATGATAATTGGTAAAACAAGTTTCTTAAACGGTCTTACTTACAGGCAGTTAGTGACATTCGTTCCCTCCTTGATCACCAAACAAAAAGTATTCCTAGCTTTCAAGGTACATCTATCACGTTGATACGGTCGCGGCACTTGCCTCCCACAACTTCGATCCGGGTTTCGATTCTCGACGGGGTCGGTCCCGATTTTTTGGATGTTGGAAACGTGGCGGACGTTGCCGTTAACCGGCGGTAATTTTTCTGGTTACTTTTGATTCCTTTCCCAGTTGTATTACGTAAAACCTCCGTGGGAAAGTCCTACTTTATGTCATCCCTTGAGGTTTGGTAGACTCCCGCGGTTCAGAAGTCTGTCATATTCACGGTATGTCCTCGGTATCCACACCATTTGTTATTTATTATTTATTTGCTGGGATTGCGTGTTGTGTCGTGTGACAGCAAGGACGTCCACATTTTGTAAGAGTGACGAAGGAAGACCCTGAATCTACCATCCCAGCTTTCATATGGCACCGCATTTTAATATAGAATAGCAGTTGGCAGGGTTGATCCACTGCTAATAAAATTATGCACAGTGGAAAATTTCAACAACTATGCAAGGACCCCGTCAGGATGTTTTCGCATTTATTTCAAGCCGCCAATTTTTCCTTTCTTGTACGCGTAAGAACAGGTTTTTTATATGTCGCATGTGAAGGACTATTGCATAGTTTCAGTGTTAGAAAAAATAACCAAACGACACATTAATTGAACAAAGTCAGTATTTTTAACAGTTATGATGGACTAATATTTCATTTCAAGAAAAAGTTATACCAATGTGAGTGTTTGTAGGAGAGGTCATATTTCCTGTGCACCTTCCTTCGTTTGTTTGTATCCGCCTACTGGTGACAGAATGCACACTTGCTGACTTCATAAGGCGCACCTATACAATTTATGTTTGGCGGTTTTTTTACAAATGACTTTTTGCGTGATAAATGATTATTACAAGACAGGAAATTATATTTTCGACCAAAAAATTAACTAACCAGAATCTCATTAACCACATGATTAGCTAACACCATATTATTTACTGCGCTGAAAATACAACCAACATGGAGAAGAACATTTCAAACAAAACTACCAAACAGTTTTTTGATATATGCCCTCGTTTAGGAGTAAATAAAACTATAACATGAAAATTTTGACATTTACAAGTCAATATGAAAAAACTATAACAGATAAAACAACTTCATAACACACAGATTTAGTCACAATTTATGTCTAAAATGAGAAACAAATTCTGATACAATATAGATATAAAAATATGACGAAAATTGTAGACCCTGCATTTAAGACTCTGCATCAATTTTCAATTAGATTATTATTATTATATTTATCGCTTTTATTAAATCCTGAGATGGAAATGGTAAAATGTATGATTATATCGTGAATTCTATTTACCCCGCACTTACAGTACAAGCATCGCGGTCAAACTTTTAGCTTACATTTAGGGCACAATCAGTCATTGGTCAAGCGATGGTTGGGGGGGGGGGGCAGGGGCTGTAACCCCCCTGGCCTAAGGTCACAAGATTTATCTTCAGCTAATATATTAAAGTTTATAAATGAAGTTACGATTTCTTAAACTATAAATCGAATTTATGTTACAATTATGTAAGATGCCATACTATAGAAAGCGCTACGGAAGAAGAAGAAGAATAAGATACTTGCCAAGGAAGGTCTTCATGAACATCTTGCCGCTTGGAAAGAATGCTGTTATTGGTGAAGTGGATCCAAAGAAGTTGAATACTAAAGTGGTTGCTGCAGAAGAAAGTTTTGTGCTAATATCTTTGCTGTATCGGTTTGGTTTTAAAGGAATTCTTTCAAGATTTGGTAGTGGCTTGTTACAAGTTTATTTTTATAAGAAATATGGACTTCCTAGTTTTGGTTTTGAGAATTATATAAGTCATATAGACCCTCGTAATATTTTAATATTATATTATGATATAAAAATATATTTCTGGACTGACTGCGGTCTAAATATGAGTTAAACGTTCAACTGCAATTCTTATACTGTAGCGTAAGGTAAATAGAATTCACGCTATAATAGCTAATTTCACATTTTTCTTCTAAGAATTTCAATACGAGGAAAAAGTAAAATAAGCCAATAATGCGACTAGGCACACCTATGCCTGGCATTCACGCCATTATCGCTTCGACAGTCTGTCGCCATTGAAATAAGTTCACCGCCACACCGGCGTCAACTCCCCGGAGCCGCAGACATATTTATCACTGTTGTCTGGTCGCGAATCTGACGCCGGCGATGTGTGTCCTTAATGACGTATGCAGGTTTACAACTGCTTGGGAACCCCTACAGTGACTCATTACGAGAAGTCCTATACACTGTAGCGTGTCGCGTGCTTTCCTTTCAATTTATATCGTCTTTATTCACGGCGCAGTTAAAGCGTCATCGCCCTTTCTTCCATTGTACCATATACATGAACATTACGTAAGTCTTACTGGACAAATTACATTTTACACTATAATGTTACAAGTTTGAGAGCACAAACTTTATATGTGGGCAATTCCCATGAGTTCTTTGGGATAGAGGTCTATAATTACAAATAAAAGAGTTAAATTAAGTACTGGATTTAATAGCTCACAAAGCTATGAAATACACAAAACAGTAATCAACTAGAACTCTCACAACACAATTAGTTATGCACACAATTACTCCTGTG
>PNEQ01055725.1:0-16243 GCA_003012365.1 Medauroidea extradentata
CCACAGACAGCCTGTAGAATAAAAGCTTTTATCACTTATCGTTTATGCAGACAGTATTCCACAGACAGCCTGTAGAATAAAAGCTTTTATCACTTATCGTTTATGCAGACAGTATTCCACAGACAGCCTGTAAAATAAAAGCTTTTTACACTTATTGTTTATGCAGACAGTATTCTACAGACAGCCTGTAGAATAAAAGCTTTTTACACTTATCGTTTATGCAGACAGTATTCCACAGACAGCCTGTAGAATAAAAGGTTTTATCACTTATCGTTTATGCAGACAGTATTCCACAGACAGCTTGTAAAATAAAAGCTTTTTACACTTATCGTTTATGCAGACAGTATTCCACAGACAGCCTGTAGAATAAAAGGTTTTATCACTTATCGTTTATGCAGACAGTATTCCACAGACAGCTTGTAAAATAAAAGCTTTTTACACTTATCGTTTATGCAGACAGTATTCTACAGACAGCCTATAGAATAAAAGCTTTTATCACTCATAGTTTATGCAAGCAGTATTCCACAGACATACTGTAAAATAAACGCTTTTATCACTTATCGTTTATGCAGACAGTATTCCACAGACAGCCTGTAGAATAAAGGTTTTATATTTTATGCAGACAGTATTCCACAGACAGCCTGTAGAATAAAAGCTTTTATCACTTATCGTTTATGCAGACAGTATTCCACAGACAGCCTGTAGAATCTTGTATTGTTATCTTGTAATATCTAATTTAATGCGGCTGAATAAATGAACACCAAATTATGTTATTTTACATAGTTATGCCAGTTGGTGTAAATAATGGGTCCACAAACAACACAGTGTTGGACATGTGCAGCAATAGGACTGAAATAGCCTTTGTTTTTGTTTATTGCTATTTATGACGCTATTAATTTCACCTTTCAGCTGGATTCGTGTGCGTTATTACATATCACGCTGAGCAGATAGAGCTGAAGGAGCCAACAGCTATTCAGAGCACTAATCTTTTGCGTTAATTGTAAAGTTTGTTCAAAAATAAATCCCAACCTTATGTTTATTTTCTAAGCAGTAATTAAAATTTAGGCTATCCATTATTCACTACTGAGATATTGTCTTTTTTCTAAGTAGACCGTAACGTACCGAGAGTGCTGTACAATAAGCGGAACAGGCCAAAATTTATCTTTATTGTGTATTGTTTAAAGCACAACAATAAATCTGCAAAGATGAAAAGTAAATTTATAAACACAGACTGAAAAAGCTCAGTATTAATGAATAATATTTGTTGCCAAAATTTGTTGTAAAATTCTATAGAATATTTTAAAAATTTTTGTCAGATTTCCAGCAAATTTTTTTAAATTAAAAACTGTAGTAAATGATTACATATAAAAAGGATGTAATATATAATTAACATTCATACCTGTTCATTAAAATTTGCAAGACATTTACTGTACTGTACTGCATAGACAAAAAAGAGCAACCCTAGAAAACAGTTTTTGCCATAATTTTTTTTAGCAAATATTTTGCAATGTTGTAATCTCTTGAACATGTGTTAGTGTTATAAGATTACTGCTTTGTAAATACTTCCCCAAAAAAAAAAAAACACGCACACACAGAGAGAGAGAGAGAGAGAGAGAGAGAGGAGAGAGAGAGAGAGAGAGAGAGCTCGCAAAGTCGCAGAAACTATTTTGCAAAAATTCATTCATACTGACATTAAAATTTATGTAATTTCAATTGACGTTTACAAATTTATGTACCATACCTTCTTTTGAAGTGTCCAGGTCGGATTAGGCATATTTATAGATATTTTCCTAGACAGCATATGTGGTGACCGAAATGAAACTGCTGCAATCTTACAATGTACTAAATTGTTCACAGAATTATCAGCATACCTGTACGTGCCAGAAATGTTACACTAGCAACATTGAAGAATGCAGCACATTGCATGTGCATTAGTTACATGAGCAACATTGTAGTTGGGACCTTGCAGCATATTGCCTGTACACGCCATGCCAGAAATGTCACACTGGCAATGTTGCAGATGGGATCTTGCGGTATGTTGTCTACATGTGCCAGAAATGTACAACCAACAACATGCTCATGTTGTGCTCTCAGTGTTAGAGATGTACCGGCAACATGCTGGTGACATGTAAAGAATGTTACTTTGTAACATAACATGTAAATGACCTTCCATGTTCCTTGAACCCCAGAACTACATCCATTTTATTTGCAGATGACACCAGCATCATAGTCTCTGGAGAGTCAATAGATGCTCTTAAAATGCTAGCAAACACTACTTTTACAAATTTGGAGTCGTGGTTCTCTGCGAACAAATTAAATCTTAATCTTGGAAAAACACATATAATGCATCTTTTAACTAAGAACAGCAAACAACAGACTGACATTAATATTGTCAGAAATGCGGAAAAAATTAATGAATCAACAGTAACTAAATTTTTAGGCCTACAAATAGATACTTCACTAAACTGGAAATCTCATATTGAATATATTTTTACCAAAACTCAGTTCTGCATGCTTCGCTTTATGCAATATTGTTGATATCTTAAACAAAGACGCAGTAAAAACGGTTTATTATGCATACTTTCATTCTATTATGACATTGGTATAATTTTCTGGGAGAACTCCACAGACAGTAAAAAAGTGTTTTATATCCAAAAGAGAGCTATCAGAATCATGAACAGTAAAAAAACAGACAGATTCTTGTAGACCTCTTTTCAAGGCGTCCAAAATCTTGCTATTTGCATGTGTAATATGTATTCAATACTCTCATTCATGTCCAAAAACAATAATAATTACCAGAAAAATGAACTGCTCCACAAGCACAACACAAGAATAAAAAAAAAAAACATTCACATGCCTTCTGTAAATCTCAAACTGGTACAAAAAGGGCCTTCCTACACTGGTTGCGTCCTTTTCAATAAACTTCCCAAAAACCTTCAAGAAATGTTCTCCTCAAATCCAAAACTCTTTACAAAACAGCTAAAGGACTTTCTTGAAGAACAAGCTTTTTACTCCATGGACGAATATTTGAATCATAAACATTAGAAAGACCACATATTGTCACACACTGCACAAATCTCTTCTTTTTTTTCTTCTGCTTTTCTTTCCTGTTTTCTGTTTCAGACGTTCAAAAACAAAGAATTTATAGAGCTGGTGTAAGTCGTGTAGGCAACACTGCAGTGATGTAACATGGCCGACGAGTGTAAACAAGCCATTTTAGTAGTTTGTGCCTTTATTGTATGTACGTCTAGATTAAGTGTTGCACCAGTAAAATTAATGCCAACAATCTATCGCAGTTATATAAATAGCAGAAGATAATACATGGTGCCGAAACTCGGGAGTGTGTTATGGATGATTTAAGTAAACACGAAACTACAGATACTGGTGCGTCTGAAACCATCATGGCTGCGGAGTCTGGAGTAAGCTTAAAACCGCCAAAACAGTTACTTGTAACAGAACAAGGGATGTCACATTCATGGAAATTGTGGAGCCAACAGTTTGAATGTTATCAGACGGCTACGAACCTCATGAAAAAAATTCCGGAGATGACTGTAATCGGCCCTGACGCAGCTAACATATACAATACCTTCTCACTCACCGAGGCAGAAGGAAACAACATAACGGTGATGAAAGCAAAATTTGAAGCATACTTCTCCCCCTTAAATCAAACATAACCTACGAGAGGTATGTGTTCAACATGATCAGGCAAACTGAAAACCAACCACCAACAGTCGAGTCGAGGCCATTCGTGTGGACAGATCCCTCATCAAGAGGATCAGAGCGGAGGCAATCACCAACCTTCGAGTGCTCCAGGTGTGGAGGTTCACATCGGAAACGATCATGTCCAGTCTTTGGAAAATCCTGTAGAAAGTGCGGAAAACTAGGGCATTTTGCACAGATGTGTAAATCACGACATGTAACAACACTTACAAATGTGACATCGCAATTAAGACTAGATCAACATACAAGTGTCTGTCCCGTGCAGAAATGGAGTTTGACTGGACTGAAACACTGACACTGCCAAATAACTGTAAAGTGAACTTCAAGCTTGACACTGGTGCACAGTGCAATGTGATAACTACTTCCATTGCTAACAAATGCAAATTGAAAATAGTTCCATCTAAAACTAAATGCCTCTTGTCCTTTAGCAAGGACTCTGTTTCAGTTCTTGGTGAAGTACACTCTACAGTGGTAACGAATAGGAAAACAGTAGCAGTGGTTAAGTTCTCGGTAGTTGAGTGTGGACACCAATGTGTACTGGGAAGAAAAACTTGCAAAAGCCTAGAGTTCATAAAAAGGCTGGAAAGTGTGAAAGTGATGAATTGTTTGATGGCATAGGGAAATTAAAAGGTTTTGTTTATGATATTGACCTGATAGACCAACCCCTCCTCAAAGTCCACCCACCCCGTAAAGTACCCTATCCTATAAGAAATAAAGTTAAAGAAGAATTTGACACTACGGTGAACAACAAGATCATTGTACCCATCACAGAACCCACTCCGGTGGTATCACCCATGGTGGTTGTACGCAAAGAAGGCAGAGTTCGAACATGTATTGATCCATCTGACATTAACAAGAACCTGAAAAGACGTCACTTTCCACTTCAAACACTTGAAGAAATTGCAACTCATTTAAACAAGTCAAACTATTTCCCACTGTTCGATTGTAGAAAATGATTTTGGCAAATAGAAGTATCCGAAAGGACCTCAAAGTACATAACCTTTGCAACCCTGTGGGGACGGTATGCCTGCAAACGTATGCCATTTGGTCTGGCCTCTGCTCCAGAAGTGTTCCAGCAAGCAATGACTCATCTTTTGCAAGATATCGAAGGAACAGAATGCTCATTGGATGATATCCTCATTCATGCTCCAACCAAGGCAGAACTCGAACAGATCACAATGAAGGTAATAACCAAACTGAAAGAGGCAGGACTAAAACTAAACGCCAGTAAATGTGTCTTCAGCGAAGAGCAAAATCACTAGTCAAGGAATTTTGTCAGATCCTGAGAAAGTGGCAACTATAGAGAAGATAAAGACACCCACCACAGTACAAGAATTGCAGAGATTTCTCGGAATGGTAAACTACTTGTCAAAGTTCATACCAAATGTGTCAGAACTATCAACTCCGTTGCGACAACTCTTGGAGAAAAATGTAGCTTGGCACTGGGGACAAGAGCAAGACTGTGCATTCGAGGCACTCAAGGACTGCCTAAAAAAACCCCCAGTGTTAACATACTACGATCATAACAAGTCAGTCACCTTGTCTGTGGATGCAAGTAGCCACTCAGTAGCATCAGTGTTGTTGCAAGATGATCGGCCTGTTGCCTATGCATCCAAAGCACTTACAAAGACCAGCTCAATTATAGCCAAATTGAAAAAGAAGCACTTGCCATACTAACCGCATGCAAAAAATTCCATCAGTATATTTGGGGAAACAAAAATTTACAGATTGAGTCTGACCACAAACCCCTGGAAGTCATTTTCAAGAAGCCTCTCCTCGATGCACCAGCGCGGCTGCAAAGAATCCTGTTCGAAGTCCTGCCATATCATTCCACAGTGACATACAAAAAAGGAACACAGTTGTACATTGCAGATGCCTCGAGTAGAGACTGCCACAACACACAAGAAATAGAGTCCTCACCTGGGTATGAAATTCATATGCTAATTTCATTCTCAAAAGAGTGCACCATCGAGTTGCAAGACGCCATTAACGCTTGAAGAACTCTCAAACTTACGGGCAACAATACTGAAGGGATGGCCTACCAAAAGAGACCTCCTACCTGAATGCCTCAAACAGTACTGGACTTACTGAGAAGAATTAGCAGTATACAAAGACATCATTTTTAAAGGGATGCAAATCCTCATTCCTAGCAGCATCAAACAAATAATGCTCTCACACTTGCATCGTCCACACAAGGGCATTTTGGCTACATTGAAGCTAGCAAGAGACTGTGTCTTCTGGACAGGAATGACGCAGGACATCACAGAATTTGTCCAAAGGTGCGCTACCTGCAAACAGTTGCAACGTGACCCTCCTCAAGAACCCCCGACTGCAAAAGCCATTCCGTCTCGTCCGAGGATGTACTTGGTGTCTGATCTGTTCCAACTGAAGGGTGGTTCTTCCTAGTCATAGCGGATAGTTATTCAGGCTACTTTGACTTCACACAGCTGCGATCAACCACAAGTGACGCAGTCATCAGAGAACTAAAACGATGGTTCTCCCAACATGGGATTCCTGACGAATTAAGAATGGATGGCGGCCCCCAGTTCACATCTCGTGATTTTGAGAAATTAAAAAATGAGTGGAAAGTCACACATCGCATCTCCAGCCCCCACTTTCCCCATTATAATGGATTAGCGGAGCTGTATGATCAAGAGGCAAAAAACTTGCTAAGTAAATGCAGCATCGAAAAAACTGACCCTATGCTCGCACTTTTGCACCGCAGAAACACCCCTTTCCAGTTCAACGCCTCATGGGACACAGAACAAAAACACTCCTCCCCACTAGTGACAAGTGGCTCCTTCCAGCATTAGTGAAAGGGGTAGTTCGTAATCTAAAAACATTACAAGAAACACAAATGAAAACTTTCAACGGAAACAGAACAATCCCACCCACTCTGCATCCAGGTGATGAAGTTCTCTACAGGGAAGGTCACAAGAACTGGGTCCCTGCGAAGATAGTGCAACGAGTACCGAAGTCACGCTCATACATAATAGACACACCTATGGGTAGATATCGGCGAAACTCGTGGTTCATCAAACCTAGGAATGCATCCTTACCTGACATCAAAACAGGTACAGAATCACAGACCAACCATCTCCACAGACATTGGAATTGATGAAGGGAATGGGGACACGACTCCTCATACAGAAGGAGAACCTACTCAATCATTGGCATCATCACCACAATCATCATTGCGGAGCACCTCTCCAGACTTTCTGGGTTTTGATGAAAACCTCCAAGAAAGTGACCTCACTATGAACGCAAGTGTCAACAACAAGAACCTAAACGAGGACCAAAGTGCCCCAAACAGACTCGCAGTTGAAGAACAGTGACTCCTCCCCTAAGATTAAACCTGTAACATATTAATTAGAATATTAAAAAAAGGCTATGCCAAGCCAATGCCACATGATAATTAAGTATGATTAGAGTAGTAAGTGTCTGGCTTTCTAAGCACAGCAAGATGTTGAACTAACTCATTGAAAAGGGAGGATGTCGTGTAGGCAACACTGCAGTGATGTAACCTTGCAGACAATGTAAACAAGGCATTGTAGTAGTTCGTGCCTTTAATGTATGTACGTCTAGATTAAGTGTTGGACCAGTAAAATGAATGCCAACAATCTATCGCAGTTATATAAATAGTAGAAGATAATACAGTGAACAGTGTACAGAAGGAGTTGACGAAGATTCAACATGAATTCATATACTATATGAGATACCAGTGTCTGTATAAACATGTGTAATTGTTGTAAATGTATCAGTTTTCTATTTATTATGTAATCTTCATGACTTGTCCAATATCTTTGTACTATTGTGTATTGAAAAGATCTTACGGATGCAATAAAACAAATAAACAAACCTATTCTGCACATGCTTAGAACATCACAACACGTTGTGGCAATGTTAATACAATGTGAGAGTGTGGCATGCAGACAACATGCATGAAAAATCACTGTACAGTTAGGGTTGGACTATTTTAAAACCAGTTTCAAGTTTACAGACCAAATTATAAAATTTATGATCAGCAGCTTCTTGAATCTGTAACGTTTGTAGAATAATTATTAAAATCCTTACCAGTAATTAAACTGATGCATTATTGTGTCAGAATAACATTTTGCTCCCATAGTGTGTGAAATATCAAGGGTAGGCAGTCTATGCTTTGGAAATCAGTGAAGGAGTGGAATTCCTGCTGAAGGAATTGATAAGATGAAGGGTTTTGTAATGTCAGGAAAGGTTAAGGAAGTTTTATTTATTTATTTAAGCCACATTTGTACCCCATTCATGAGTATAATATACACTGGAATGTAGGTGTAGGTAACTGCTTTTTGCTATATTCCTTGCACTGCCCCATGTTCATGTGATTTTGTATTAGTTTTGGCATCAAGACATAGTTAATTCAGAAAAATAATTCTTTTGGGCTGCGAACTCTCCTTTTATTTTCTTCCAGACTTCATGCCATAAATTTCCCTGTTTCACACAATAATTGTGTCAAGTCTTCAGGGTGTGACAAAGCACCTTACGTAAACCTACAAAACATCTGAATTTTTGGACAAGCTGTGTGTCTACAACATAACTAATGTGTTAAAATTTATGATAGTAGGGTCAGGCTAGTGAGGAGGTTAGGAACTTTAGGCCTAGCGTGATGATGAAGGAATTGGGACGTAAACCATTGAAGAACAGGAGAAAAATGGAAGGACTGGTCAGGTCGTATATGTCGCCGTCTGGAGGAGGCAGAGGGGTTGAGGCGGGGACACGAAGAACTGAAGGTTACCGAACACGCGCAGTAACCACTTAAGGCGAGCAGTACTTGGGCGCCACCTGGTCTGTGCCCGGCCAGGAAGGTGTTTGCCGATCTCAGGGGGTGAGGCGAGATGATTGGTCAATGTAAATTACTGAGGACTTAGGCGCGGAGCGGATGGAAAACACCTGAGGACACTATTCAGGGGTTGTGCCTCACGACCCTTTCCCTAGGACCTATACAAAGGGCAGCTCCTACCACGCAAATGGATATGCGTCCTCTGACTACGCAGGCATCACACGGTTGATCAGCTTGCACGAAAACTTAAGAACAGAGAAGTAACACAGTTTCTAATGGCACACGTACGTCCTTCCCGTCACAGTGCTGAACAACAACTGCCTTTGTTACTGACGATGCTCTCCTCTTCCGGGGGGTGGGGGGGTGGAGAACATTGTGGAGGGGGCAAGATTGGGCTGACATACAAGGTCAGTGACCTGGTACAACTGCATTGAGGACTGGCCAATGGTAGTGGTTTGCGACATTACGGCATGTCTGGTCGACCCCAGGGTGCCCAGTTAGTAGATGGTCATGAGCAAAGCACAGCACCTTCTCCCGGCATTCCGGGGGCACGAAAGTCTTCCAGGTGGCCTTTGACCCCATCGGCTTGACTTGGATGATATCATCAAGCACCCGAACTTGATCGACCACCTCCATAGCGTTCCGGCGTCGTAATTGGAGGGCAGTGGGTGATGTCCTTTGGGCTGCCAGGACCTGGATGTTCACATCAGCCCAAGTGTCGAGGTCGGTCCATAAGGTGACCGCCTGCATGATGGCTGGTTGATTAGAAGGGTCGCTTGATTTTGCCTCTCAATGTCATTTTGGTGGTAGGAGGGTATCGATATCCTTGTCATCCGACAGGATGTTAGTGGGGTCCGGTTCTCGGGACAGCCAATCAGGCAACTCGTTCTCCTCACCCGGCACGTGCTCGATGCTGAAATCAAATGTTTGGAGCAGCAGTGCCCACCTGATAAGCTTGCCTCGTCGTCCCTGCATTGTTTCCTGCCAGGTTAGGCACTTGCTGTCTGTCCGCAAAGTGAAGGGGCGGCCCTCCAGATGAGGTCGGTATTGGCGTAGTGCCCACACGACGGCTAGACACTCCCTCTCGTTGCTGTGGTAGCGTCGCTCCGTCTCTCCAAACTTGGCGCTACCATAGCAGATGACTAGGCGGGATCCATCCTCAGCAAGCTTGTACAGGACGGCTTCAGCTCCTGCTTCACTGGCGTCAGTCTGGATTTAGAGACGTCTCTCAGGGTCGACTCAGGACAGGGCATGGCACTTGGTGAAATGCTGCTTCAGCTCGTCGAAGGCAGTCAACGCCTCTGGAGTAGCTCGGTACCTTCTCTGGGTCGACAAGAAGTTGGTCAATGGGGCGGCTATGGTGGCAAAGTGTGGGATGTAGTTCCTCACCCAGTTGACCAAACTCACAAACCTCTACATCTGTTTACGTGTCGTTGGGAACGGGCTGTCGGTGATCTTCCGTAAGTGGCATGGATGGGTGTAATTCCCCTCTTCATGCACCACGTGACCCAGGAAGTCCACCACTGTGTGGCCCAAGTGGCATTTTTGGGGCGCGACGACCAAGTGATGAATGGCGAGTCTTTCCAGGACCAAGGCAAGATGTCGGAGGTGATCCTCCCAGGTCCGGGACCACAGAATAACATTGTCTAGGTAAGCGGTGACGAATTCGCCCAGGTACCCCTCTAGTACCTTTGCCATCATGTGCTGAAAGGTTGACGGCGCACACTTAAGGCCGAATGGCATGGTGCGGAACTGGAATCTCCAGCCATCCGGAGTGGTGAAGGTGGTCTTCTCCCGGTCCTCTGGACGTATTGGTACCTGCCAGTAACCTGCCTTTAGGTCCAGTGTGGAGAAGATTCATGCATCACCCATGCTTGACAGAGCCTCCTCTACACAGATCTGTGGTGGTGGTGCACTCTCAGTCACTAGATTCAGCGGCCTGAAGTCAGCACAAAACCGCAACGTACCATCCTTCTTGGGAACCAGGACAATGCTGGAGTTGTAACGGCTGTCTGAGGGTTCTATGACCCCGTCACGTAGCATATCGTCCACCTGTTCCCTTATGATGCGCTGTTCCGTGAGGCCATAGTTCCTCGGTCCTGTGTAGATTGGCTCGTCCTCGGGCGTCGGAATTAGATGCTCTGCTGTTGTGGTCGTATGTAGTAGATCTGAAAACGTGAATACCTCGGCTCGTTCTGTCAAGATGTCCTGGATGGCTGCTTGGTACTGCTCCGGTACCTTGTGGTCGAGATCCACCAGTTGGATAGGTGGGCTAAGGGGTCTGTCAGCCTGGTCGACAGAGTAGATGGTCCTTCGCACGCCTGTACCCATCTGGATACGGTGGGCTGCGACCTCAATAACAGCCTCCTGGGCCTGTAGCCATGGTTGACCCAACACCACAGCATCTCACAGGTTGTCCACCACCACCACCTCTGTGTGTGACACTTGGTCACGAACTCTGATAGCTAGGTGGGTAGTCCCCCGGGTAGTGGTAGTCCTGTCGTGGGTGGCCAGCTGGAGTACACCACTGTTATCCTGTACCACGTCTGCGGCGACCAGGTTGGACCGGACAAATGTGTGGCTAGCTACTGTGTCAATAAGAGCGGCGGTAGGTTGGCCATTGACCTCCACTGGTATGCGAAGCAGTAGGTCAACTGGACCAGTCAGGGTGCCGAGAAATGGTGTTGTCATGGCGGGTATTACAGCTACTGTACTTTCAGAGACAGTGGGGAAGCCAGCGATAGGCAGGTTTCCCCTCACTGGAAGTTTCCAGACCGGTCTCTTGGTTGTTGGTTTCATAATGGGCAGTCTCGGTGCCAGTGAAAGGTTGGCACGGGACAGGTGTGGCACTGTGGCGGCAGCTGTTCTGGGTGTCGAGCTCCTGCAGTTGGCGGCAGTGCTTCAATGGCTCGGGGTGGTGTCATGGCTAGTTGATTGGACACTGTGTCCCCGCTCTGCCTGGCCCTCGCTTAGACGGGGCCCTGTTCTGTGGCTGGATGGAATGCCATGTCCACGGGTAAGGTGTTGCACACACTGTTCTGCCGCTATTGCCCTCTGTACGTAACACTCCACCGACTCCAGCATGTTGTTTGACACAAATGGGCGTAGGCGTTGCGTTATGCTGGTGAGCGCACTTTCGGGTGGCACATTTGGGTGTATGCATCGGAACAACTGTATTTTTTAGCAATAAACCTCTCGATTGACTCGCCCTCCTTCTGTTTGTCGCCATAGAATTGTGCTTAACAGTCAGCGATGGCTTCAGCAGCACTGAAAATGGTACCATAATCCCCGAGCGAACTCATCCCACATCATGTAGTTTCTTCCTCAAATCACCCACCATTCTCTCGCAGTACCACGTAAGTTACCACTCACCCGCTCGGCCCATTCCTCGCTTGGGATGTCGTAACGGTCGCACCTGGTCTCACACTGGCCCAGGAACAGGTCTACGTCCTCGTGGACATATCCTGAGAAATCTGGGAACGACACCTTATTCCCCAGTGGCAGGTAGCGGGGCACAGGTGGAAGGTGAATATGTGACCTGACCGATCTCAAAACAGTCGCCTTGTCCAGACGGTTTTCAAACTATTGGTATCTACACGGGGTGGTGTGGTACATTTGACTGGGGAGTGGAGAGGGGGCGACCTTGGTAAGGTTAGTTGGTTCATGACTCGCAGTACAGGACTTGCATGCAAACACGCCCTTCCCAAATGTCATGAGTTCGGTTGCGTAGGTACAGCTGCGATGCCGCGAGGTTTTGCACGTGACACAAGCTAACTCGATGCCGAGTTCAAGTAGGGGCGTCAGACCGTTTGAGGTTAGGTCGGTCTATAAAATCAATTAGTGTTTCTTCCTTAGCGGGAGGGCTGCTTGACTGTTTTAGGGGTGCACACTGACACAGCTCTTGCACACACACTTCCGCTAACAAATCGTCGGCATGAGGGTGCTTGCACTGCAGACACTTCATTATATACACTATTGCACATTACCTGTATAAAGAATGCGTGGATGTCGCGACGTTGGAAACTCGTTGTTGGGCCGGTACGACGTTGTTCTTGATGCTTTGTTGTTAATGACAATGTTGTTGATTCCAATGTTGTTGTTATTAGAGGTGTATAGGTCCGGGTGGATACGGATCCACTGACCCGGATCACTTATCAAGGTGGTGGATGTAGCTCCGCATTCCAACTGGATCCAGGTCTACTCGGACCTGAAGAGGCCGGTGGCAAACTTTAGTTGTCAGCAGAAGGCAAATGCTGCCTATAGGGGTTTGACGTGACCCGCCTAGCGCCGGGTTTAAGACCCATTGTCGCATCCCCTACACCTAGTGCTTTTAGTGTAAATGTAGACCAACAGTAATCAACCAAAACAATCAAACGAATCCACCAAAAAAGCCACATCAACCGGAAAACATAATTATAGACTAAAAACACTCTAGGGCAGCCGCCCGATCCAATAATGTAAATCAGGGTTATATGTCTTTCCATGTTTGTAAAATATAAATTCACCTCACCGGAAGTGGCGTGCGCGAGAGCCCTGGAGTCCTTGCGCATCGCCATCTTCCGGCAGTTGTAGCTCGGCGGACCTAGGGTGTACACGTGTCGCGTCACGGGGGACCATCAACCGTTTTGCAATCAATCACCATCGCTACAATAGTGTAAGTTTTTCAGAATCTGTTTTTAGTAACGACATCCCCCGTGCTCGTCACCCATCCCGGTCAACTCACGGCCCCCAGGATTTATTCACTTTAATTATTTCCGCGGCCTCGGCCAGCTTTGTCTACAGTGTTTCAGCTACTGGCCGGCTATAGGGCCAGGCCCGCTTAGCACCTTGCATATAGTAGTGTATTGTGCGCAATAATGCAATAAATATCATCAATCTTACAGAGTCACGTGTTTAGTTATTTTCACATCACGTAAGTTTCAGGGCCCAGCCTTCTCTGGAGCAACCTAGCATTTTAGTGTTATGTATGAGTGTTTTTTTGTAAAGTGTTCATTTGTTTGTGCTACGAGGCGTGGAGGGGGCCTTAACACCCTCCCCAGCGTAACTACCGTAAGTAGCATTAGGCCTTTGTGTGAGGAGGCAGCCATGTGGCCGTCGACCCAACCCTGAGAACAGAGTCCCGTGTCCGCTCGGGCTAGTTAAATTCAATGACGGACTGGCGCCCTTTTTCAACGCAAGCACCACCACGAGTAACCACGTATTCAGGTTTGACCAACTAGGGAACTCCGACACGCCGCCTCCTCCTCACACGCGTATTGGCCACGTCAGGTTACTGCATTGGTAATGCGTACGGTAATGACGTCTGCTGAGCAATGTTGCTTAGAGGGGTTGCGGTGAACGCTTGGCGTGTGGCTTCTTTGCACAAAGACGTTTCAGTGTTTGGGTCGGTAAATCTTCACACAAAAGCGTTGGGCGCCATATGTCACCGTCTGGAGGGAGCAGAGGGGTTGAGGCGGGGACACGAAGAACTGAAGGTTTCCGAACACGCGCAGTAACCACTTACGGCGAGCAGTACTTGGGCGCCATATGGTCTGTGCCCGGCCAGGAAGGTGTTTGCCGATCTCAGGGCATGCTGGTTCGTTGGCGTGCCTCTCCTTCCTCCGGCGAGACGATCGGTCAATGTAAATTACCGAGGACTTCAACGCGGGGCGGACGGAAAACACCTGAGGACCCTATTCAGGGGTTGTACCTCACGACCCTTTCTCTAAGACCTATACAAAGGGCAGCTCTTATCACGCAAATGGATATGCGTCCTCTGACTACGCGGGCATCATACGGTTGATCAGCTTGCACGAAAACTTATGACACACTACGTACAGAACAGAGAAGTAACACAGTTTCTAACGGTACATGTACGTCCTTCCTGTCACAGTGCTGAACAACAACTGCCTTTGTTACTGACGATGCTCTCCTCTTCCAGGTGGTGGGTGGGGGGGATGGAGAACACTGTGGAGGGGGCAAGATTGGGCTGTCATACACGAAGGTCAGTGACCTGGTACAACGACATATAAAGAGATGAACGGGGAGGGGGATGGGGTGGTTTGACCTGCAAGCTTTTAAGGAAAAAAGGAAATAACAGTGAAAAGATTCAGATGGTGTGGAGGAGAACAGAGAGGGGTTAACAGTCGATGCTGGTGAGGAAGTGGAATGTTCAGGGGGAAGAGTTGGTGACTGTGAGGGGCATTGGAATGTTTAGGAAGGGACTGGCGAGGGTTGGTGCTGTGGGAGGAGTCTGATTGTCACCGGGCATTAGCCCATCTACAAGTGTTAAACTTATCATTATTATTGGACAGAATTTGTCATAGTAATAACACTTTTTAGTCAAAGTAACATACATGTACTGAGTATACCATAAAACGAGGTGAATAGGATCACTGTGGGGTGAATAGCATCAAAACTTGTAACAAATTTCTCGCCAACGTTTCTTTTTAAATGTTACGTACCAATCAAACAATTTGCCAACAGCATTAATTTGTCTATCAAGAAATAAAGTATCTAAAGCAAATATTGCACTGATAATTTCATTCGTCGGTGTATTTGTGTCTTTGTTGCTTGGACATTTATACACGTGGTCACTGTAGACCAAAACATTGTTTCTGCCATAAGAGCCAATGTATTTTACTAGAAGTTTTAAGAGCAATAGAGTAAAAATTAATTATAGAATAGAAGATGTGTCGTGTTTATCGCAGTCTACGTTGTTTAGGGAACAACATTTTAAAATAATATTTAAACTCAACTATATGGTTGCATTTAGAAACACATTTCTATGAGTATCGACATCGCCAACTGTTTGTGCATGGACATAATTGTTAAATTAACTACTGACCTTGCAATTATGCTAGTTTCTGTTATTTATTTAACATTTAGTGGGCAAATTTGTTTTTTATATTAGTAAACAGTTGCACATCGTCAGTGACCACGGTCTATGAAGGTAGAGGTCTTGACACTGAAGAATAAAATGTGACTCCCTTCTTGTCGCCGAGAGCTAGCAGTAATTTGGTGGACGATTTGTCTTGTTTTTGTATTTGGCTTAGCTTAAAATGTGAAGTTGTTACCGGAATTGCGAGTATTATATCAAAGAAAAAAATGGGAACGTAATTTTGTATTGGAACACTTTTTTTTACATCAATAAAATTTAATTTTTCAATCTTTTACATGTAGATACGCATTGCAAAGATTCTAAAATTTTGTAGGGCACGAAATATAGTTTTTGTTGGAATGTGTTCACTAAAACAATAATACACAATATATTTCTTCAGACTACTTTTATAAATAGTTCCACACATGCCAATGCGTTTGTGGACATAGAACATGTATATACTATATCAGCTTACCTTATTAACTTTATTTTATGTAAATAATTTGACGTGGCCGGGATCACGGGGGTGTTGGCTGTGGTAAATTTAAAGTAGATGAAACTATAATGGGCGCCAGCTAACCAGTCACTCGGGTTAGCACGAGACTCTCTGGGCTGGAAGGGCGTGCATTCGGGGCGAAGCCCCGTCCCTTGATGGCCTGTCGGAGGTGGAGTGGGGTCACTAGAGACCGTGCGTGGCCGCGTGGCACGCTAAGGCCAGCGTGGTTATTTTTGAAGAGTTTGTTAGCAGCAATATATAATAGATTACTCAGTAATACATAATATACAGTCACAGGTCGTGAAGGGTGCATCCGGCACCTAGATGTTGACGGGAACGGAGTAAAAATAAT
>PNEQ01055726.1:0-16243 GCA_003012365.1 Medauroidea extradentata
TTGTGAATATTTTTTGCAATCTTGGTTGATGCTAGCAGGGTCGTCGTAAACGGTGGGGGGGGGGCGGAGGGGACACGCTCCCCCCCCCCCCCAAATCGTAGTTTTAAAGATTTTTTAAGATTAAGATTTCCTTCAGTTGTATATTAAATATTTTGATGCAGAAACTCTTTAAATAGCAGCATTTTGCACCTTAAAATATAAAATTCCCTGGTGGAGGACTCCTGCATAATAAAGGGGTAGGTAATATGTAAACTTTCTCTACCAGAGACGTCCCCCCCCCCCAAAAAAAAAAAACAAATCAAATGCTTACGACGCCGATGATGCTAGCACAATATAACAGGACAGTACTGCGAAGCATCTTTAGTGAACCTAAAAACTAATTTAAACTGACGCAATGAGTGCTATGTAACAGGAGAGAAATCGGCTAATGCCTAACGTTTATATACTCTCAACTTAATAATTAGAAACTTAAAATAAATCGTAAAAGTATAAGGAAAATGTTGCACAATATATAGTTTTTTAATTACAAAAGTTGTTCACTGTAAGTTTTTCCAACATATGGCTACGTAGCCCATGTCATGTCATTTCGCTGTGAATTGTTTCGTTTGAGGCCACGCATAGTAGCTATACAGTCATTATGAAAATATTATTTTAGAAGCAAGCTAATGTTTAAATTGTAGAATCCCTATATTTTTGTTACAAATACATGTCATAATTTGTACGTTTCTTGGCAGCAATAAACCTCAAGAGTTTTTTTTACACCCAAAATGTCACTAATTTTGCCAGGAAAATAAGCCAAAATCAAGCAAAATATTTTTTTACGAACGAACGGTGAATTATTTTACAAAACGCCCACATTGAATTGTGTCACGTATGTTTGCTTGTACTCCTGAATGTTTACAAAGCATTATGTTAAAGTTGTCTACGTGGCAAAAATGAATAATTTCATATCTGTACAACATAGTGTTAGTTTTATAGACGTGACTTGTGACTACAATTTTCACCTATGAAACTTTTTAGCTCTCATAGTTTTCTCATAGCAGTATGTAAAAGCCAAGATTTGCAAATTACTAGAATATACAAATAACAAAAACCACCTGACTTACTAGAATGAAATTATTTACACGAAAGTAAGACATAATGGGCAATGTGCTAAAATATTTAAAAACACAAAACAGTGCCCCTTTGAATGCTGTAAAAATTGTCATTAATCTAGAAAAGTGTAGTTATTTTCAGAATATTTTATAAAATAGATAAGAATTACACTGTGTGATTTTTAATACTTTAACATATGGCCATAGCCATCTTTAGTACAAGGCCGTGGCCATAGATCTGGCAACACTTCCAGGAAGGGTCATTTTAACACTTATTTTGT
Organism: Medauroidea extradentata; assembly: GCA_003012365.1. Lineage (NCBI taxonomy): Eukaryota > Metazoa > Arthropoda > Insecta > Phasmatodea > Phasmatidae > Medauroidea > Medauroidea extradentata. The sequence goes on from PNEQ01055726.1 coordinate 1,376, forward strand.
CTCGCCAACGACAGTGGCTTCCTCTGATTCGCCGGTATGCAGGGCAGTGTAACGAATCAGAAACAGCCATTGCCATTGGAGAGTTAAAATTAGTGTTAAAATGACCCTTGTGTGCAGGGTTGCCAGATATAAGGTCGCGGCCTTCTACTAAAGACGGCTATGATATGGCCCGTAGTTATGGACTGCTTATTTTCGCGAAAAGAGTTTTGCCCCACTTTGTCTTACTGCCTTACATGCACACCTGCAGCTCTGCTTCGTGGTCAGTGATTGGCCGTTTCAACTCTTACGAGTCGTGGGATTCTACCCGTAAATCATAGACGTGTGGGGGTGCGGAAACCTTACTGTGATTGGCTCAGTGAAATGACAGTAGTCTCGTCATAAAGGCTCGCTGCCCAGAAACCACGTAAGGCACTGAAACAAAGTGGGACAAATCTCTTTTCACGAAAATGAGCAGTCCCTACCCATAGTATCTATTTTAGTGTAAATTATTTAATTAGAGTAAGTCAGTTGGTTTTGTTATTCCTGCGTTCCCGTAGCTTGCAAATCTTGACTATGACATGCTGCTATGAGGAAACATTGAGAGCTAAAATGTTTGCACAGGTGGACAATGTATTCACAAGTAGGGTCGCACGAATATAAAATTATGCATTTTTGTTACGTGAACGCCGTTAAGCAAGTTTTGAGTTTTTTTGTGTCAGTACGAAAAAAAAAATACCTTTCATGACCGTAAGTAAGTCAACCGGTGTTCGTTATTCGAATGGCAGCGTAACATGCACATTTTGACTTTGGCGTACCGTTACGAGAAAACTATGAGAGCTAGAATTGTATCATAAGAGGAAACCCTACTCATAAGTATCGTCTACAAAACTGTGTGGGCACAGCTTCAAGGATCGGCCTGCTCGCGGGGTGCTGCTGAGCTTGTCGGGGGCGGAGCGCGGGCGAGGGGTCGTCACGGCGACGTGGGGCAACTTCGGCCTGGGGCTGAGCCACCACGGACACCTGCTGAAGGTGCACGTCAAGCTCTTCATGCCGTCCACGGCCGCCGTCTGCAAGGTGGAAGGTTGCCGCCAGATGGGCTCCGACGTCGTGCTGGTCGACGGCTCCTTCGCCGACTGCATGCAGCAGGCCCAGCGAGACTCCGAGGTCACAGGCGCTGTCTTCTTGCCCGGGTCAGTCTCTCCCCCTTCTACGACCTTCTTGATCCCTAGCTCTCAAGTCTCCGTCATGATGCTGAACCATCAGTAGAGTAGGTGGGCAAACTTGACTGTTTGCTAGGTTTCAACGTGCGTTCAGCATGTAGGAAGCTTTCTTTCCTTGCCCCATTTGACAGAGCCAATAATTAGAGATGATTTAACATCGTGAGAATCTTTTCTACCAGGTAAGGAAAGTGGGGTTTACATCTCGTCGACAGCGAGGTCATTATAGACGGCGACACACAACTTGATACAACGACAGGAGCTGGGAGAGGAGTCGGCCATGGCCTTTGTAAAGAAACCATCCCAGTATTCGTCTGGAGCAATTTCGAGAGATCATGGGTAACAGAAATCAGGAACGTCGGAGCCGGGGATCGAACCCGGGTCCTCCCGAATGCGATTCCAACGTGTTTCCGTTGCGCCACCTCACTCGGTTTTTCTCTAAATCAGCGTAGCCTCCTGCGCTGTATATGACTGGACGACGGTTATGGGTAGTAACAGGAACATTTCTCGAATTCAATGACCTGCATGTTAGAATGCGCTGTCCTGTGTATACTCAAGCCCCCGACCATTGGTCTACGAGCTGCTACTCAGTGGAACAACAGTCAATGAACAGAGACATGTATGCATTGGACAAAGGATTCTAACATGCAGATCATTGAACTCAGGGAGTGATCCTGTCCCTAGGTAGCGCACCAGAATTAGCATTGGCCCAGTCAAATTGAACGTCGCCCATAACGAAAGAAAAGCATCAAAAATGAATACAACACGGTACATTGAAGTCTAGCAATCAATCAGTTTTCCCGGCGATAAATTACCATCTCTACCAATGATAATTCTGCTCGTGTAATAGTTGACGCCTGTTGATTGGTCTGTAGACAATATATCGTGTCGGGCAGTCATCATTAGTAGAGACCTGAAAAATTCGCGTTTTCTGTTGGCTCCAAGACAGAATTCCAGCAAGTGTAAGTTCGTGCCAGTTTCGTAATTGGCCCGTGACTTATTTGACACTTCCTGGAAGTCTCTTAGCCAATAGTACAGAAGCAAAAAAAATGCAGGTTCATATCACTGCGTCATCGAGCAGCCAGTGAGCAGATAATGTCTGCTTGAATACACACATGTACTTGGAGGCTAGCCTACACGTCGATGAACCCGCGAATTTTTACCGTCTCTAACCATTAGAGATGCGGAAATTAGCGGGGTCAAGGACCAGCCGGCTAGACTCCACAATCCTGTACACACTCTGTCCTCAGCTACAGTGAGTGGCCCGTTGTACAACAGACACGGTAGTGCGGGAGTCTTTGAGTTTTTCCATGCAGGCCTGCTATTGGTTCAGAGTCCTCAAATAAAAGTTCCAGTAACAGTGACCCCCAATCGTGATCGTAATCTACGTGCACAGGAGTTTGGAATCCAACGTATTTTCAAATGAATTCGCGAAATTCCCATGTCTCTAGTCATCATTAGAGGTACGTCAATTTCGCGGATTCATCTGGCAGCAGCCTAGATTGCTCAGTCCTGTACACACTCTGGATACAGTCGATTATTCATTGGTAGAGATAGTGGAAAATAGCGAGAATGTTTTCTGCCAGCGTATTCTGCAAATCAGTGTAGCGTCCTGTGTCATGTATTACTGGCTGGCGGTTATACGGCACAGTCTAGTATTTTACAAACGAATCACAGACGTCCAGTCGTAGCGCGCCAGAGTTACCATTGGTCCATTCAAATAGGGACTCGCCAGTAACGAAATAAAAGCGTAAGAAATGAATACATTACATTGAAGCCTAGCAAACAGTCAACTTTTCCCGCGATAAATAACATTCTCTATTCATTGGCTTACAACATTACAAGCGATAGCTCTATGAATCATTTCCTTATTTACTACTGGCTTGCAGTAGTCAAATTCGTTTCGTGACAGCCGCCAGCTAATCACACGCGTGATTATGAAGTATATATTTTTGGCGTTCAACCTGACCTGGAATGTATTTGCGAAATTGACGTACCTCTAGTCATCATCCTATCATATAAGCAAAACGGAACTGCAATGTTTTCAAGGGTATGCTGGCGAAATAAATTTTCGTGATAAATCATTATATTCCCACAAATTTCGCGAATTCATTTGAGAAGACGTTAGATTTAGAAGAACCATAAGTGTAGTTGCTGTGAGGACGTAATAAGTCATAAGGTGGGTTTACAATTGATAACATAACAGTAAGCATAGAACGTAGGTCGTTCGCATAAGAAATAACCTCTGTGTATTCTTACCTACCGATTTAAAACACCAAAAAAATGGTCGTGTGGATAGGGTTGCTGTCATAATAAATGGCAATATTTCATTTATTGTGCGTACGCATAGGACAACAACCAATCACAGCAAAGGAATTTGTGGATGTCCATCCACCATGTTGGTTTAACCTCCAAAAACACTCGAGAACAAAACAAATCTAGAATAAGAAATTTTAATGTTAAATACTGTGTTTACGTTCAGTAAATAGTGTTTTAAGCTGTGCAGTTTACAAGAACTTTGTTTCTGTATTTCCTTTTATCTCCATATGTAATTCCTTTTCAAATATGTGTTAACGGCCATCGGTTGACGTCTATACAGCAAGAAAAATATAAGATTCTTGGAAAAAATGCCATTGGCTAAACATAATAGTAAGAATATAATTGTGGACTACTTTTGCACAAGGCGTCTTGTCGTGCACAGTTTCAGCTGTTATGTTACAAGTTCTGTGCTTATTACTATTATTATTATTATTATTTGGACGTTTTACGTGCCCTCGAACAGCTCTAAGGCCTTCGTAGAGGTACACGAGGGGAATGGGGGTAGGAATCGGCCAGGGCCTGTTGAAGGAACCATCCCAGCATTCGCCTGGAGTGATTTCGGAAAACCCTGGAAAACCGAAGTAAGGATGGCCGGAGCCGGGGATCGAACCCGAGTCCTCCCAACTGCGAGGCGAGTGTTTTACCACTGCTCCACCACGCTGTTTTTTAATTGAGAACCAACCTGTAAGCCCCTACATGCGGCAGGTGCGACAGCTTGCCAGCCATGGCGGCGGCAGGTACCATCGGCATGGAGATACTAGAGGACGTACCAGACGTGGACGCTGTGATGGTGCAGGTCGGCAGTGCCAGTCTTCTAGCTGGTGTGGCTGTCGCCGTCAAGAGAGTCCGTCCTCAGGCGCAGATCATAGTACGTTACCTCCTCACACTGAGTCGAGAGCGCTATGTTGCTAACACGAATGGCAATTAGCTTTAAGGCCTCGCTCTTTAGTGTAGCAGTGGTTTCGAAAATATTTTCTTTTTGAACGCAAATGAATACATGTATCAAAAATTCATCCTGGCAGTTTTAACACTTATATATCTACGTATGTATATGAATTTTTCTTTTGCAATATACCAGACTGATTTTTAGTTTTTTGCCCCTGAAATCTGCGTTTAATAGTTTCGTAAAAAAAAATAAGAATAGCCGCAACTTTCTGCAACTCGTTTAAAGCACAGGTATTTCCAGTTTTTGAGCCACGGCAATTATCCACATTATATTATCAAAAATATTTTCTTCGACAAAGCATACGTAGAGATGATAGTTAGATACCTGAAAAATTAGCGTTTTCGTTTGGGCACAAGCTAGGATTCTTACTACTGTAAATTCATTTCCAGAGGCACGAGTATTTCGCGAATTCATCTGGCAACAGCCTAGACTTCTCAGTTCTATACATGTACCGGCTGAAGCCGAATATCCATTGGCTTCTAACAGTACAAACGTGTAGCGCGTGATATCCCCACGACTTGTTTCCTTATTTTAACTGACTTGCAGTTGTCAAATGTGTGTTAAAACCGCTCTCGTGTAATCACAGAAGGAGGAGTGAAGTATACGTTATTGACGTTCAACCTAACCTAGAATCAGTACGCGAAATAATCGTGCCTCTATTCATTTCACTTTCACAATTGGCTCTTGTCTCAATCTGACACCTCCTGGACGGCGCACAGTCAATAATAAAGAAGCAATTACATGTAAACCCAATAATATGGTTTCACTGTGTCCGACAGCATCCAATGAGCAAATGTTGTCTGCTTGAGTTCACAGATATTCTTGGAAGCTAGCCTACGGGTCAGTGAACCCGCAATTTTTTCAATTCTGTAATGATGGTTTATCGCAGGAAAATGTGACTGTTTGTTGGGTTTCAACTAACGTTAAGCTCATCAATAGCTCACTGGCTTTTCATTGTACGTGGAGGTATTTCACTATTTAACTGAGTCAATAGGAATCCCACTATAGTAATATTTTATTTATGTTGTTGGTAAGCAGATTGCTGCGGAATGTCAGACGTGTATAGACCAATCACATATGTCACAAGGAACTTAAGTGTTTTCAAGTGTATGTTGCCACAAAAAATCTTCGCGATATACCATCATCTCTAAGCATAGGATATATTCTTTGTAAACCGCTTGACATAAGTAATAATGGAACCTTTCATTAATTTTTCATGCAGAATCATTGCAAGAGAATTTTTTAAATTTAACCAATAATTGTCTTGCAATGATTCTATGACAAATTAATGAAATATTCCATTATTGTTTATGTCAAGCAGTTTACCAAAAATATATCCAGTGCTTTGTCGAAGAGAAAGCTCTGATAATATAATAAAAAATGTTATGGTTCCAAAACTGAAACGCAATAAAATGGTCTAGCGCTCCCCCTTAAGGGGAATGACACATTAATAAGTTATGCTTACATCAGAAACTTCTTTATAAGTTCTATTCCAGACATTTTTTTCAATTTTTTGTCATGATAAGGCATATATTTAGTGTTATATATAAACTACCTTAATTATTTTTAAGCAAATTACAGTGGATAAAAACAGATTATTATTATTTGCCACTCTGTAAGTCACATGGTGATTATATCCACAGTAATTCAAATACTACTATCTCGGTAAATGTGTCCAGCTGAACTGTACCTCAATCTTAAAAATGTCATCAGAAAAAGTATTTCAAATATGAGGCAAAAATATTTTTAAAAATGTACAGAAGCACACATTAATCCCCTTAATTGTGAGCAGCCCATTCGCAGAAAACTGAAGACCTAACAGGAAGGGACTGTGGCAGTTTATTTTATAGAGTATGTATAAACTGTATTTCGCATAAAACTTAGTAAACAGTTATACTCACAACAGAACCGTAGTATGTATGCTACCGAAATTAATTTTCAAATTTTTTTCGGGTAAATATTAATCTAAGTACGTTTATGATTATGTTCCAGGATAGAAACGTTTCCACATTTATTATATTTAATGTACTGGACCAGTGCTGACTGATGAAACCATAATTCTAATAGGGCCTATAATTTGCCGCGCTAGTGTTGCCGTGCGTACTATAATTGGACAGTGTTATGGATGAGTATGCTATGCACCAATTGTACTCTATCAGTAAAACAGGCTAAAACTTTACATATTTGAAGCAGTTCTACACAAATTACTCTATTTTATACTTACACGTATAACAATTGGCTCGTAGTGTAGCGATTTATAACACCGTACAATTCTGGTACTGTGTAATGAGCCAATAGTGCTGGGTGTATCGCGTACTAGAATATTTTATACGTAATATAATTCTGGTTCTGTATACGAACCAAATTTAGCTAGACATAATTCTGGTATACATCTGACTAAATTTGTTCAACGTACCAAAATTCTAGTATGATGTACAAATTAAATGTTACAGACATACCATAATTATTGTGCTATATACTCTATTGATGGAGCCAGACGTAGCAGAATTGTGGTACCATGGCATAATTTTTATCCTAGTAGGGAAAAAAAATATGAGCATACAAAACTCACAGACAATACAAAACCGATTCATTATTTTGTGGGTACAATGTTTTTACAATGTACATTGATTTTGTTTATCCCTCGGCAGGCGGTGGAGCCGGAGACTAACGCATCCTTCTACGAGTCTATGCGAAAAGGCGTACCAGTGGCGACCCCGGAGATGCCCACAATCGCCACTGCCTTGGCCGTCAGCAGGGTCGGCGAGAACAGCTTCTACAACGCTCGGCGGTACGTCAGCAAAACGGTTCGTACACCACGCCCACCAGCCACTGCCGTAGGTTCGCTTTCGTTAAGGCCATTTCACACAATCAGATATTGGTTAATTTTTATTTCAAAGTTATTGAATTTCAGGGGACGCCATGTTGATATCATAACCACGACCATTTTGTCTTTCAATTACTTGAATGTTTTAAACTTTTTCAAACATTTTCTTTTCGAACATGTTTTAAATTATCTTGAATGGAAGTATTTAAGAACACAGAAGAGGTTTTACTGACAGTAATAATTCAAATAACATACTGAGTTCTGTATGCGAATGTAATCATATTAAGGCACATACGCACATTATCTCTTTCGTTAAGGGTGTTTAAGTGGGGTAAATAATAAATTTATGTTTGTAAAAATAGGGTAAGTTTTATAGACGTTACTTGAGAGCAGTACATTTTCCTCTTACGAAAAAAGTTTTCCTACAATGGCATTTCAAAGTCAAATTCCGCATATTTTTACTTCATACAAAACTTGAAAACCAGTATACACAATGGAATGAAAAAAAAATCACACCAAAACTACATGTCACAGTCTACGGCTTGAAGCATGTGTAAAACCATTATAAATTATTTTTGTAATAAAAAAATATTGCTAAGCATAAAAAAAATTGAAAATTTTAGAATTTCTTAAAAATACAAATATTTCTTGAAGTGTTTTTTTACATACCTCAAGCTGTAGCTCGGGACAAGTAGTTACTATTTGAAATGTTTCATTTCATTTTGTTTATTAGTTTACAAGTTGTGTATGCAGTAAAAACATACAAATTTTGAAATGCCATTATGGGAAAACTAAGTATGCTAATTAATTTTTGTAAGAGGAAAATGTACTCCCAAGCAATTTTTATGAAACTAAAAATATTTCATACAATTATAAAATTGAATTTTTTCCCAATTGAAAACCCTTTAGCCTTATCGCACAATCAATTATTGCTTCAGTCAAAACGATGATTTCAAAAACTACCCAAGTCCACACTTTCACCAAATGGTACTATTACAGCAAATTGTACTATGACCTGCGTTTAACTGAATGATGTGAACAACGCCACACCTTCTCTTTTGCCGGTGCAACAGAGGCCAGCTGATAACCTTAGTTCTTATACTGCTATATATTGTTTTTCCTTCTCCCGGAAAAAAAATTCTCTCTGAACTTGGGTTGGTTTTTAATTCACCGCTTCAATCTTCTTTCAGTTTCGTAGATTGCCATGTGACGCCATGCTGACAACACAACCGCGGCCATTTTGTCTTTCAATTTATTGAATGTCTTCGATTTCGTCAAAGGTTTTAGTTTTTAACGTGTATGAAATTTTCTTCAATCAAAATACCTAGGAACATAGAATAGATTTATTTATCTGACAATATTATTTCAAATAACATACCCATTTAACCTAATTGAGTTCTGCGAGCGAATTAAATCACGTTAAAATAAATGCACTCAATATATTTTTTTAATAGCGTATACAATAACAATGACATATTTTGTATTGGTTTAAACAAATATTTTTGCCTTGTACAGTCTTAGTATAAAATTGTATACCAGCTACATTATTTATTCAGTGCCCATTTGTTTACAAATTGTGTGATGACTTTTCAAGTGGTCTCTTCAATGTTTGTTGAATCAAATTTTTTAAATCGTTGCACTCTCAATGAATCAAATTCAAGAAATTGAATTAAATAAATATTTCACAGTGTGGAAGTGTTTTAAAGGAAAATACTCGAGTTTGTTTTGTGCGAGTTTGGCCTGGGAAAGTTGCCAATATCAGTTGCGCTGTATAGGTAAAGAAGGTACTTCCTGCTGGCGCCAATGGAGAGAACTTCAGGTCAAAAACCGAACACTGCTGAAGAACGAAGTTTTCTCCGTAAGCGCCAGCGTTACTAACGGATAATATCGTCGCTTTCCAAACTTATAACGTTGACCTTCGTAACATGTTTCAGGATTTACCTTAGTTTCGTTTACTTCAGTTTGTTGTGACAGTTCCGTGGGCACATTTTAGAACAATGTCCGATGTATACTAATGTTTCTTTTAGGAAAGTATGTACAGAACAGTCAAATACAGTACACAGTAAGAGCATTTCGCACTGTCAAAGTAATACAGCTACATATCTGACATTTGTCTTAGGGTTATACTTGCAAATCACAGACGTATAGTGTCACGATAGCCTTACTCTAATTGGTGCAGTCAAATGAGAGAACTATTTTTTAAACGACAGCTGCCAATAACCACGAAGCATGGCTGCCTACATGTACGTTTATGAATTGGAATAAACTGGTACGAAATTCTTTTCGCGACAAAATCTTGGCTGTATCTATTACGCATGTAAACCGTTAGCGTTTCATTTAACTACCCTGATGTGATGGTTCTATTAATATATTTCAGATAAGAAAGAAAAAGTACGTGAAAATGTTCTTACTTGACAAATTTTCTGTTTCTTGACACCAATATTACATAAATCAAAAACGGTATCCTAGACAATATGTCTTTCGACCTCGTGATCAAAATTTTCTGAATGGTACATTTTAGGGCCACATATTACTGACGGCGAATTTTCGTAAATTTGATTAGTCTGCTACCAAATCATAACGCGAATTTTGCATGTCTCTACTAATTATATGTATGGTTCCATATAATTTATTTGACTATCGCACTGTATTTAATGTATTTTGTTAAGAGATCTACAGTTTCGTATTTTAAATAAGTATTTGTAAACAACCATATAGCATACATCAATGATTCTATCGTGGCTTGTCGCTTTTCATCTTATCTTCTGAGACCTTGATACTTTTGTTATTGTTATTATCATCAACGAGACGCCTTTTGAGTAGTGATAATATGGATAGTGTGTTGAAGCCGGGGAGATGTGTGCAGGTGCTGGTGTCAGAGGACATGATAGAGGATGCTATCAGTAAGTTGGCAACACGAGAGAAGCTGGTGGTTGAAGGAGCAGGGGCTACCACCCTTGCAGCCTTACTACACTGCGGCCTAGACCTCTACAACAAGAAGTGAGTCACTCCTACGACCTCACCACACTCACTGCGGGCGCATTATCACTGTGGTCTTCTAATGTTCAACAGTCCGACTGCTCAGCTCAGTAGTTAGAGCTCATGGCTGGTGGACTGAGAGTCCAGGGTTCGATTCCCGGCCAGGGAGGAATATTTACAGTTACCTCCCTGGTTTTAGTCCTGATGTTATTTCCCCTGACGTCCCAACCAGCTTCCGGGCTTAAAACTCATAATCATGATCATAACCGTCATCACCATTATCGCCATCTTCAACAACAAAGTCTGGATTTAGTTTCTTGGACATACTCCATTGCGATACATATGAATGTCAAAGAATACTAAAGATATTGGAAGAACATAAATAAGCAGAGTATACTTTAGTCAAAAGGATACATACAAAACATAAAATTCCATAAATAGAATTGGGTCAAATAAAAACAAGGTCAAACAGATTAGAAAATAAAAATCAGAATAAAAAATCAAAAGAAAAACCCAAGGCAGAACCCCAGGTTTGAGGTCTGCTTTGGGAAAGGAACAAGCAGAAAAATGTATGGGCCACAAAAAAATAAAATAAAATATAATAATAATAATAATAATAATAATAATAAAACGCCACACAATTGAGGCGAAACAAATCCAGTAATTATTTCAGATACAAACAGAAAACAACATGCGGCAGAACTATGAGACGAAACAAAAACACAGTATAAATCAGATACGAACAAAAAAAAAAACAACAGGGGACGCAACGATGAGACGAAACAAAACACAGTATTCTTCCAGACAGACAGTAGAACTATGTTTGGGGAACTGGAATCTGTTCCCGCCGTCAGGTAGATACACACAGGGTTCAGGAACACGAGTTCGACTGATTTTTTGACAGTAATCTATATCGCAATGAAGTATGTCCAAGAAATTGAATCCAGTCATGCACTCCCATTGCGCAATTCTTTCAAAGATCATAACAACAAAGTCGTCCCTGATAATATTTAAAGCTCTACGTCACGTTGTAAGGGATGCTGAGGCGTATAAAATGACACATATACACAGAGTCACGGCGGTTGCGAAATACCTGAAAATCGACACCCAAGTGGTGGCCTGTGAGGTTCGCAATCGGTACTGACGTAACATCAAATTCCACTTTGTGAAGTCTACCGGCTTGAGGAAATTGGATATTACCATAATAATCCTGCCAACATTCTCACATGTGATAGTACGGAAAGGACTCCGACCGGGAATTGAACCCAAAGGGCTTTGGTGACATGCGAACGCTCTTGTGCATCTCTGTGGCCCCACGGACTTTCAGCTCAGCCAACGTAACTCCCTAAGACTCCACAAAATCCAGTTAATTACTACGTCAGCATAGATTGCGAACCTCACAAACCACAACATGGATGGTCACCTCTCCCTTACACCATATAACATACGTCATACACAATCTGTATGTTTCTCTATGATGCATCCTGTGTACCAGGCCCTCATAACTGGGATAGGGAAACCGAATCCTTTACCAAATATTGTTGTAGTTTTACACCTACGTTTGACAACTTATGCAACGAAAAATAAATATAGCAATGTAATAATAACGAGTCGAGTTACTGCGGCTATAGTAACGCATTATCATTAACAAATAGTTAAATGTAATAGCGAAAATTATATAGTGAATATGGCAATTCTGAGAAGACTGTCTCCAGTCTTCATAATCCATTGTTGAACTGCAATCACCAGTCATAATTCTGTGTACCAGAATCCAACGTGCAAATGCAGTTTCTTTATTCATATAATTTGACAAGGTGGCTTCAGATTTGTTTTTAAACAATCGAACGGAAAATTTTGGTTTGTAGCTTTTGTACCGTATTCATTGTGAAGCATTCCACGAAGGAAAACAAAACAATTTCTTTAAAAAATAAATATTGCAGAGGTACCGAAGACAAATGAAAATTTTGCTACAGTGAGTGTTCTGAAGTTGTTATTACAGTGGTGTAAATTGTGCAAGCTTACTTCAGCCGTCTTCAGCTACAGATAATGTTCTCGTTGTTTAACACGGTAATTAAGACTCTATGGTCCCTGTTGTGTGATGGCTGGTGTTGTCATCACAGAGTTGTTGTCATCCTCACTGGCGGCAACGTCGACTCGTACGAGCTGTGCCGCGCACTGCAGTGCAACGGCCACGGCGTCGTGACGACCCCGGAGCTGCCACGTGTCGACCAGGACGCCGACGATGTCGACGAAGGTAACGGCGCTGAGGGCGGCGCCACCCCGCCCCGCAGGGACTCGGCTAACGGCGAGCGCAGGGACTCCTCCCAGGGGTCGCCCCCCGAGCCCTGTGGTGCGCGAGGCTACGACGACTGCGCCACTGAGGTGAGTACCTTAACTTTTCAGTCAAGAGCGAGTGAGAGATTTTGGTCAGCGCTCAACACCTAGATCTTTAGCGATGGTGAGGGGTGATAAGTGGTGAGTATTGAGCAGCGCCGGAATGAAATGACGGGGGAAACGAGAGGTCCCCGAGAATACCCGCCGACCAGTGACATCGTCCGGCACGATGCCAACATCCGAAACTCCGGTACTAACTCGCCAGGGATCGGACCCGGATTGCCTTGGTGGGAGGCGAGAGAGTTCTAGTTCCTCTATCACTGCGGCCCATCCTTAAAAATAATAGACAAATGTATATTTTAAAAATATATCACATTTGTGTTTAAACTATGTCAGCACAACTTCGAAAATGTTAAGTGTTATAACAAAACAATTTCACAATAAAGTTATGATAAATCTCACAATAATCTTTCGTAAATGACATACGACATTTGCGTGAACCCTAAACTCAGGCTAAAGAAGCTAAGCCATCCTAATTTTGTTGATTGTACTGAATATCTATATTAGGTTAAAATTATTCAGTTTTTAAGTTCTATAATTACTGTGTTATCTGTTTTAAGTTTAAGCAGTGTAGTAGTAACTTTTATTGAAAATTTGTAGCCAAACCGTTGATGAATATGCTGTTATAACTTGTTTGTTCTTTAATGTTGTATAGGTGTCCTTAGTTTGGGAAGAGAAACAAAAGAACTCTAATGACAAGAACGACGTCACTTCGTAAATGAAGACGAACAGAATCAAACGGTTGTATTAAAATTATTAAATGACTGTAAAAAATTAATTGTGATTATTTTCTAAACCATCGTCTCTAAATGTCTTGGACATTCACCTGTAAAAAGAATGAACTTACCTACGAAAACGATGTTTAGCAAGTTTTTAATAACCTGACATTCAAACTACAGACGTACTCCCTTGCTTCGAAAATGTTTATTGATTTGTTATACAAAATTGTTGTCTGTATAACAATGTATGCGTCTACAATTTTTTTTATTTCACTGTAAAGTCATGAGAAAAAATATTCTACTCCAATTTCATTCAAAGTTGGTCTGGAAATGTTTATATTTACCTGCGATAAAGTTACAAAGTTTATTTTTTAAATATAAAAAAAATATTTTTTACAAATTAATTTTTTTAAATGAAAAAAATGTCAATGCAGTTAAACATTTCATATCATAGTCCATGGCACTGTTCTTCAGTGTGAATTTTTTCATTTCGGCAAGGTAGTTGGTTTTCCATTATTGAATAAAACCGTTTTATGCAAAATTTGACTTTAATATGCTACAGTACGAAAACTACGAAAGCTAAAATATTTTCGTTACAGTAAAAAATTGTCGTAGCATATTCCTACAAAGTATAGACTATATCTCATACGAATATAAACAAATTTTAAACAATTGAATTGCTCCTCATATGTTTTTTTTTTCTATGCCAACGCCGCCGCTGGGCGGTGTGCAGAGCTAAGGTTAATTCCACTACAGGTTGAAAATAAACTGTGTTATCTTATGGGAGAGTTTGGCACAGGGAAAATATCTGCCGCTAGTTTCGCTGCAATCGCTAAGGAATCAGAAAAAAATACGAAACCGTAATAAAATTAAATTTAAATAGACTTGGAAATTACATAAGTTATTTAACTTAATTTTTAATTTTAAATAAACCGATTTCGCAATTTTAAATTATCAAATTAACGTAACTTAGAAAATGTATTTTTTCCCCCATGGTTTCATTTATAATGTACATTGTGAACAAGTTATCTAGTAGAAAGTTAACACTTTATTTTAATAAGTATTAGACTATTGGCATGGACATATAATAGTTGTGACGGTCCTATTTTATTGATACTTTTATATACATAAATTAATGTAGTTTAGGTTAATTATGATGATTGATTGTAATGAAGGGGCCTTTATTGTCATATGTAACATATTGTCATCCATTTTAACTTCAGTATTGATTGTGAGGGGTCTGTGGGATTCTATGATAGGCCAGTATAAAAACACTATAAAATATGACTTATTACTAATATTATCACAGAGGTATCGTGTCTGGTATCGTTTTAACCTGTGGAATGTCACAGACTCGAATATGCTAGTAACATTAAGATAATTTTATGTATAATGATTTTAGTTTTTAAGAGTGATAATTGCCCGCCGGTCTGGCGACAATAGAGCAGATGATGCGTGAGCCTTACCACATGCTGTGCGAGAAGGGGG
>PNEQ01055727.1:0-24935 GCA_003012365.1 Medauroidea extradentata
GACACAAGCCAGTGCGCATCGGACTACACTATGGAGGCGGGCCTAATAGCTGCTAAGCCGCAGTACTTTATGTGACACAAGCCAGTGCGCATCGGACTACACTATGGAGGCGGGCCTAATAGCTGCTAAGCCGCAGTACTTTATGTGACACAAGCCAGTGCGCATCGGACTACACTATGGAGGCGGGCCTAATAGCTGCTAAGCCGCAGTACTTTATGTGACACAAGCCAGTACGCATCGGACTACACTATGGATGCGGGCCTAATTGCTGCTAAGCCGCAGTACTTCATATAGGCCCTACCACAAGCCAGTGCGAATTCGAATACATTACGGAGGCCAGCCTATTTGTTACTAAGCCGCAGTACTTCAAGTACCACAAGCCAGTGCACATTCGACTACACTACGGAGGCCGGCCTAACTGTTACTAAGCGCACTTCTTCATGTACCACAAGCTGGTATTCATCCGGCTATGCTACAACGGCCGGCCTAATAGTTACAGGGGCGTCATTTCGGGCTACAAGGGGAGGGGGGGCAAATGCCCCCCCCCCTGGATTTAGAATTTTATGTGTGTAAATATATTTTTTGTATTTTTTAATGTAAACAATGCTAACTTAAGGACATAAAACTGAAGTTGTATTATTAAAGTATCTAATTTATACATGCTTAATTAATAAAAAAAGATGCAACAAGGTCACTGTCGCCAGAAAACAAAATCTTGCCTCCCCCCTATAAAAACCTGAAATGACGCCCCTGAATAGTTACTAATCCGCAGTACTTTATGTACCATAAGCCAGTGCGCATCGGACTACACTATGGATGCGGGCCTAATTGCTGCTAAGTCGCAGTACTTCATGTAGGCCCTACCACAAGCCAGTGCGAATTCGAATACATTACGGAGGCCAGCCTATTTGTTACTAACCCGCAGTACTTCAAGTACCACAAGCCAGTGCACATTCGACTACGCTATGGAGGTCGGCCTAACTGTTACTAAGCGCACTACTTCATGTACCACAAGCTGGTACTCATCCGGCTATGCTACAACGACCGGCCTAATAGTTACTAAGCCGCAGTACTTTATGTACCTCAAGCCAGTGCGCATCGGACTACACTATGGATGCGGGCCTAATTGCTGCTAAGTCGCAGTACTTCATGTAGGCCCTACCACAAGCTAATGCAGAAATACGCTCCTCTTAAATAACACAGGCTTTCAACTTCTTGGCTTATTCAGGTCACAGCCGCGTTATGTGTAACTTCCTTGATACATACACAAAAGCTACGATTTCGAAATATTTGAGGTTTCGGGTTGCAGATTTAAAACTATGAGTGCAGATACGGCAATTTAGGTACAGAAGCTACACAGTGTTCTTTATGGTTACGATGAAACATTTATTGTGATCACACATCATGAAAGAAACATATGTTAAAAGTTTCTCCGACAGTTAGCTATTACCGTTCTTTGATAGGTACCTCATCTGCAGCATTATCAATTTTGTGTTGATATCTCGTATCCCGCAGTATAATCGTCAAGGGTACAAACTCTATGGATGGTAATTCGAAGGCTCGTTCCAAAAGAACTTTTTACAATCAAGGCAACGAAAAGTGTCACAATTTCTTTCACAGTACTCACTTATTTGCACTTCAAGAAGAGTTGTTAAAGTATCGGCTTTGTAAGAAAGGCAAAAAGCACGTTTAGTAATAGACTAATAAATAGAACATTGAGAGTATTTTAGAAGGAAAATATTATGAGCTATTAAATAACATCGATAAGGTACTAATCATCTACTAAACTGTCAGTATATTTAAGCATTTTCATAGAGTATCTAGATAACAGGAAATAGTATTGCCTCTCACCTAATCTGAAACGTATTTGTACCAACACTTTCAAGAAAATAAAAAAGTGATATATTGAAGTAGATTTAACCAGCTCAACGTCGTACAACTCTATTAAAATGAAGCGTTTATTAATCATAAATTTGTAAGAGCGGAAGTACTCATATATGTTTTCCCCAAATGCCTTTTTATGGAAGATGTACGGAAGCATTAACCGTCAACAATCAGTTAGGCGTTTAAAAACATCGTTCGTTTCACCCGGAAGGAGGGTTTGTTCGCATACTATCCCTTCCTCCAAACCCATTCTGACTAGTTGAACCATCTACAGAATGATTCTTAATTAAACAGACACCTCTTGGGAGGTGATTCCTGACGAAGGAATATACCGAAAACGTATATACGACCTTTATGTTAAAGTGGATATTAAGGGCGCTAGTACGCTTTAAGTATGAAATTTGAAAATATGTTCGCGAACGTAAATAAAAATCAATGCAACATTAATGAACAATAATTTCATGTAAAGTTTATACGAACGAAGTTGTCAAAAGGGCCTTTTGCACATTTAGTAAAATAATGCCCTTAACAGCTTTAAATCATTAGCGGAATCAAATAATAATAATCAATTTAGTATTTGTACAAAACGTGGTTGCAATGCATTTAAATCAAATTCTTTTGAACGAATTATAAATAAAAACCACCCAAGGAACAAAAAAAAGTTCCCTTGATGTGGTGCTCTCAGGACTCTCTTTCTCGGTCAAATTTGTTATGAAGTGATTTCGTAATTTACGTTTTTACACCTGGTGCTATGCAACCTGTGTATCCTAAGCAATGCGGGTTGTCTACCACAAGGGTGCTGTGTTTTACAACTGTATTTACGGGCATTTAGGCGTTGTATACCATGTAAATTGTCACAGATTCACCTATTAACAACTGAATAATAATATAAATTGAAATTGCGAGACGTTATTAATAATGATAACAGGTACAACAATCATGCATATAAATGACAAATATCTGTTGTATGTAATGCTCTTTAAACCGCCGTTTGTGCGGTGTTTATGTCCACAGAATAAGATAAAGAGCCGTTCTCGGATTTCGGCACACCGCTGGCAATACTGTAGAAAGGACTGTTATGTTCTAACCAACTTGTCTGCTTTTCTCGAGTGGTGTTTATTTATTCAATGTTCTGTGTAACACAACTGTGCACATTAAGTCGCCAGGTAACCTTTAGTTTACCTCATTCGGTGCCTTTTAGTGTCGTACTACGTTGTGAGCAAACCACCGACTCTTGTTTCGCCACGTGGGCTAGATGGCACAACAATCGACAACAAGAACCCTCGAAACAAGTTGGAAGTATCCATAATGTGCGCCAAACGTTCTTTTAATTGCTCCTCAATGATTTCATTTCCGAGAAAATATTAAAGGCTCTACCAAATATGAACAATCATGTAAGACATAAACATTTCAACGGTATGCAAACATTTTATTTGTAATAACAATCTTACCCATGCCGTGTTTCTTTAATGTCATAAAACAGGTGTAAATGGGTTGCACTTTTTGCGCCGACGTAAGAGAAGGAATAACGATGCGTGTTTGCACAGTTGGAGTAGTGTCTTGTACAGTATAAGTGGTAAAACAACGTTTATAATGCAGCGTCTCACGTAAGCAGAAAACACCGACATAACTTGTTGGCGACTTTCGACATCGTTCTCGCGAGCACATTTCCCCCACACTACTCCTCGCTGCTCCCCTTCTGGTGATTCAGCATATACATGTTTCGCAGTACGGTGCAATAATAACCTTTGGACTCTCCACTCCCTCCCTGTACCACTGAGACAGCACATTCCTAAGGCTTGACACCAGAATGGTGTCACAATATAGCATCACTCTATTTATGTACCCCATCCCCTACCCCCTCCATCATTCGTTCCCTTAACTCTTATTTATGTATCAGCATGTAACAAACTCTGCACGATCAGTCTTCAGCAAACCACTAGCGCTAGTGTCACATTGTTCCGACCAACCAGTACTCGCTTAACAAGCATATTCTCGACATCACAAATTTCAATAAATTTTAAACCAATATATTATATTCCTATGGTTACGTATACTTATGTTTCCATATCCATATGCCAGCCTATCGGAACACCTTTATACATGTTATATTCCTGTGCTTATGTATACTTACGTTTCCATACTCATGCTGGCACAACACTATGCAGTCATATTTCTATAGGTACATTAGTATTCATATGATAATATATGACTATAAATAACATATGCTTACATAATTCCATGGTTTAAAATTTATCGAAATTTGTGATGGGAAATAAAAATATACATCTCAGGTTGCTTGAAATGCGGGTCCAAGGTCATGACTGACGATGACGTCATCAAATGTGGTGGTCGTGACGTCGTCCAAAAGTGTCACTAGTCATGACTGTATGGAAAAAAAATGAGGTAACTGAGTTGAAGCCTATTACTTCTGCAATGCTGAACTTGATTCAAAAGGTCTAAGTGTCCTACTGTCTGATGTAGTCAAATAAATATATAATACTTTTAAGACAACTTTCACCTATCTCTCGTGATGAAGACTTCTTCAGTACAACCGCCTAGATGTTCAAATGTCTGTACAGATATTGTATTAGCATGACTATAGCAGAGTGAAGGCATACCCGACTGTCCGATATGAATAGTGAGTGTGTTTCAGGTATGTGTTATAGCAGCCTAGAAGATAGCACACACAAGTAAATGTAGTATGGTTTGTCGCGAGGTTACTCATACAATAAATATAAATGTTATATTACACTGCTGATGGTTAAAAGGCCGTAACGTTGGTTGCCCCAGCGATGCCTTTTAATGTTTATGGTGACTATTCTAAATAGACTGTGACTATCTCCTATTACCCGTACTGTTACAGCCAAAAGCTAAATTGCTGGCAAGCTTCAAACAAGATACTTGAGATGTTTTGTATGGATTTCTTTGAGGTGGCTATTACGATGTGATGGATACAAGGGTTATCACTGTGATATTGTTACATAGTGACTACTTCCGCAATGAATACGAAAAAGTGAATGATAAAGTAAATGCACAGGAAGGGTTTATCCCTCATAGGAAAAATATTGCAAGTACTGAGAAAACTGTTTCCTCAAGCCTGTGACCTTGTGTTTTTCAGCATTGCTTACAAGAATAATCTGGTGTATTTATTTACTTTTTGTGTTGAATTGTCACTTTAGTATGGTAAATATGGTTGTTTCGAATGTGTACCTAATGCTATACTTTGCATGAGATGGACAAAGGAAAGTTTTATTATTGTTGGGACATATTCAGTGTATGGGGTTAATTAGTACTATGCATATACAAGTTTAGATGATATACTGTTATGGATGGATGATTTACTACAATTCAAAAATTAGTTTGGGATTACTAATACGATGAAATATATTGCGTTAGTGTCTATAAGGTTTAAACATATACTTGATTTTTTACAGTTGATTAGTTCTCGAACGGACATGTGTATGATATTGCCTATGTACAAGCGTGAATACGTATAATTTTTTTTTACAGATTGCGAGTATATAGACCGATCAGGAGTTCTGAATATGAATACGTGACGTGTATGTTATAGTATGCTCATGACTGATGGAGGGTGGGGGGGGGGGCTGTCTTACATCTCTGATTGATTTAGTGTAAGAAACTAAAATAAATGAAGCTGTAATGGCTCCCCAAAGAATCTTGCTGTATGGGGATGTCCGGGTAGTTATAATGGGTTATATTAATATGAAAAAAGTGATTAAGGTGATTAATATATTTGATGAAAACCGACTATAAGAATTCAGGAACAAAATTATCTATCTTTATGGTATTTATGTGACTTTGTCCATTAATAGCGATTGGCATGGTTTGTGATAAGTTTTCACGGGTATTTAAATTTCGTTTGTCTGTAAGTAGGATACGATGAAGTGGCGCCGAACTTATGGTCTCTCATATATGTGTTAAAACTATATATTGTTTTTTTTTTGTTGAGGTACATGATACTGCTTCCTGGTTGGAATATATATTTTATAACTGTTTGTATGTTGTTGGAAGGTCTGGGGGGGGGGGGTCAAAGATAAACTAAATAAATAATTCTTTATTTATTTACTAGTATATGCTTCTCCTAAAGTCGTTTTTATAGGAAGCATGTGAGTGACTGATTGTTGGTTTTTAAAGACTTGTTAAGTTAACAAAGATATACCTTGTCTTGTTATTTCAAATGAAAGGCGTGTTCTTGTGGTATTGTAATTTAATATATGCTTGTAAAGGCAGGTTGACATAAGCTTGGTTTAAGTTATGTTAGCAAACTGGGATTTATTGTTTACTGAATGTCCTGCATTGACCGGCTAGGCTACTTTGAGGTAATATTGAAATGTATGTTATATTTGTCTAATATATGATTGTCATTAATTGATTTTTTCAAAGTGTAAAAGGGATAGCTGACTGGAGATATGAAATTCTTGAGTTTATTCGGTTTTTTTATTCATGGCGCCTAGCATTGGCATTTACTAATAAACTTATACAATGGCTACACTGTTTTACTTGTAATTAAACAGAAGTTGATAAACATGTAGATTCATGCCGCATACATATTATCTCACATTCATCGCCTTAAATTTTTTAAAAATAACTATTGTCTGTAAGGTTTTACATGGGTGACTCCTGGCAGGTGACTCCTGGAAGATGACTCTTCACTGGTGAACAATGAACAGTGACTTTATCATGGGATGACTCTTCACAGGTGAGTTGACAAAAGAGACATGGGAGTAAATTGAGTTATAATAGATAATTTCTCTTACTTTTATACATTTTTGTATTGGCATAAAGGAGTATAAACAGAAAATTTCTCTTCCTGTACATGTAAAAGATACAGGTTAAAAAAACTGCAAACGAATCGCGGTATACTTATCTAGCAGTACTTGAGTATAAGTACCTTGTGAGCTCGTTTATTGGTATACTTATAGCCTCCAAATGGTGCGTTCATTTAAGGACCTACTTCCGTTGTTGCCTCTATAGTAAAGTATTTACAGCTTGTAGCAGTGTGCGCAGACCATTTACGATAGGAAAAAAAGCTGAGTTTGGGACTCCTATGTGCAGTCTGACATCGGCGGTTTATTTGGGGAGGTATTTTGAAGAGATATTGTAATATTTGCGGTATTGGTTCTCCACAACCTAATTAAAACAATTTTTTCTACGCTTGCTCCCCACACAACTACAAAGGCACAGTACATATCATCGCATATAGCACACGAAAAACTGTAGGTACCTCACATGAATCTTCTGGCACCTGCATAAAACTGCAGGCACCTCACATAAAACTAAAGGCATCTCACAAAAATCTGTTGACACCTCACGAAAACTGTAGGCACCTCACATAAATCAGCAGACACCTCATAAAAAACTGTTGGCACCTCCATAAAACTGCAGGCACCTCACATAAAACTACAGACACCTAACAAAAAACTGCAGGCACCTCACAAAAATATGTTGGCACCTCACGAAAAATGTAGGCACCTCACATAAATCAGCTGGCACCTCACATAAATCAGCAAGCACCTCACATAAAACTGCAAGCACCTCACAAAAAACTGCAGTCACCTCACAAAAATCTGTTGGCACCTCACGAAAAACTGTAGCACCTCACATAAATCAGCTGGCACCTTACATAAATCAGCAAACACCTCACATAAAACTGCAGGCACCTCACAAAAAACTGCAGTCACCTCACAAAATACTGCAGTCACCTCACAAAAATCTGTTGGCACCTCACGAAAAAATGTAGGCACCTCACATAAAACAGCTGGCACCTCACATAAATCAGCTGGCACCTCACATAAATCAGCCAACCCCACAAGTTCGCGATGGTAGTACACATATCAAAGAGCAAGAAGATCGTCTGCCATACATATTACTACCGAGGATGAAGTCGCCTCTCTCGAATGAATGCATGGTCCCCTGCTTCCTAATACTGTTAAGGGGATTCTGTGTGGTTTTTACTACTTGCAAATTCTTAGCATTTTGTATGAGGTTTAAAAATTAAATCCAGGTTTTAATTCTCTGAGTGTGCGTTTAATGTATAAATGAGAGAAACTACGTATTTGATTAAAGAGTGGGACGTACGGTATTGGGTAAAATAGACTGTATTATCTTAATGTATCTCACTTGGATTGTGAATGGGATGGGTACTTAGGGTAAAAACTAAAATACATGAATTGATGTTCAAAATATGTGTATACTTACAGCCAGGATATGTAAACGATCTAAATAGCACATTAAAGGGGGACACGCTCTAATAATGAGGTCTAGAACAGAGGTACAAATAATTGGTGTTTATAAATGTTGTATACAGGTGTGAGGTGGCTACATGGATGTCTCCTCAAAGCACTATACAGTACGATGAGTAGTCTTGTCATATGCTATGTTTCAATTATCGGATATGAAGTAGTTCGGAGTTTTGGTGAGTGTGTGTGTGTGTGTGTGTGTGTGTGGAGTGTACACTGATGTGTGTGGAGTAATAAAATTGTGTGAGTGTTTGCATTGTGGAGTTTTTTTTGTGTGTGGGTGTAAGTATATGGATAAACGATATGTGTGTGAAGTGGGTTTGTGGAGGGAGATTTAGGGGAGGGGTTTGGGGGGGAGGGGTGTTCTGGCGGAGTTGAAGGGGGATGATGTGGCAGTGTTTTGGGGTGTGTGTGGGTATGTGGAGTGTGTGTATGTGGGGGTGTTTATGTGTGTGTCTGGTGTGTAGGGTGAGTGGTTACGTAGAGTGTGTGTGTGGTTTTGAAGGGGAGAGGGCTTGTAGGTGGGTATGTATGCATGTGGTTCTCTATACGTGAACCTATCTATGGAAGGGAAGTATGGGATTAGTCATATCTTGAAGTAATTTAGCCTTTCAATGCAATTTACATATGTTAATATTTATATATACTTTCATATTACTAGGCGATGATAGTTAATATGCTCATTACTTGCTTAGGCTACACGAAATGGAGCGAGATAAAAGTTTCCACTTGAAATGATGCAACAGTCACTATACTACAGACTATGACATAAGCATATATAATTTAACATTTATTTAAACATTATAGTGGCCATGAGTGATTTTCGGGCGCGTAGGGTTACGTCATGGTTGGTGAAAGATGTAGGTTTCCTGAGGCTACCTGCTTTGCAAATATATACTTGAGTTTTATCATGGGGACTTCGTTGCCTTTCTGTATTATGCTTCATGGGCATAATGTTAGGTTTGGTTGGCTAATTTATTCATAATGTGCAAAGTATTTGCAAATGTTTGATTGCGATTGGAAGATATGTTTAAGTATTTAAAATGGTTCGTCTGAGCAGTTGGAAAAGTGTATTTTATTTTGTTACTATATATTCGTTTGGGTTGTTGACGAGTTTATTATATATATTACATGTACAAATCTATTTAGATAGTTGAAAAGAGGGAGAGTACGAGAGGGTATATTTCGTATTTGTGGATGTCATGTATATGTATGTGATTTTTATGAATTCAACACATGCTTATAACATACGGTATGCAAATTGTGAATCATAACATTTAGTTCTCTGACAGGGATTTGACCCGTGATCCATTATAGTATAATCCAAATATCCATGACCACAGTTCTATATTTGTTGTGATTTCCTTCTTTGTACCTTCTTCTTACTTGAATGTGACATGTCATATATATATTGTTGGCATTGCTATAGTTTTATTTGTTTCATTTATTGCTATAATTTAATTATTTATTTTCCATTGAAAGGTAAATATAATAAAACCATTTCGTTAAATTTTTTTATTTACAGGAATACTACATAAACATTTTAATACATTTATTGTAAACAATAACATTCACCTTCACTACTATAAGTCTCATTTTTACATACACTATAGGTTAGCATTACACCAAATTTACACATACCATGGGTTGTTATGAAACCAAAGTCTCATGGCTTCAGAGTTACGCTGGGTACAGAACAGACTTTTCTCACAGTTGTGAAGTGTGTTAGGGTACATTTTTATGAGTTTTCTGAACTTAGGACAGCGAAACTGCTTGTGTGCATAGATGATTCTAACACTGTTCGATCACACGCTATGTAGCACAAGTTTTTGATCGTTTCTGATGAAGAACATAGGGACATCTTCATTTATGATACTACCCACCACATCGGATATCTTCCAGTAAGGGATATCACCGGAATCCCACCTGAGTCCATGTTTTTGTTACATCTGTAGACGGTATACCTGTTGTGCGATGCGGTTTAGATGATTCCAAGGGCAGGGTGGTTCGAAGGTGAAGACATTGGTTGACAGGTCATCGTCGCTGTTCGATATCGACACTTGTTTGATGGTGAAAGTGCTTTGTGATTGGAATCCCTGAATGTTGCAATACATATCACTGACAGAAATTTTATTGAGGGTAGTAAACGAAACGGCGATGATCTCTTTACACGCCTCTTTCTGACAGGGTATTGTTGACACTTGAAGAATGTGGTCTGTGTCGTCTTGTACCAACTCCCGCGATGTGGTGTGTCCGGATCAGAAGCACAATCCCTGAAGCTCTCTACACAAGACAGGCGGTTGCAGGTATCCTCGTCTAGATGCAGGTAGTTTTTTAACATAGAATTGTATTTCGTGTCGAGAATATGCTTGTTAAGTCAGTACTGGTCGGTCGGAACAATGTGACACTAGCGCTATTAGTTTGCTGAAGACTGATCGTGCAGAGTTTGTTACATGCTGATACATAAATAAGAGTTAAGGGAACGAATGATGGAGGGGGTAGGGGATGGGGTACATAAATAGAGTGATGCTATATTGTGACACCATTCTGGTGTCAGGCCTTAGGAATGTGCTGTCTCGGTGGTACAGGGAGGGAGTGGAGAGTCCAAAGGTTATTATTGCACCGTACTGCGAAACATGTATGTGCTGAATCACCAGAAGGGGAGCAGCGAGGAGTAGTGTGGGGGAAATGTGCTCGCGAGAACGATGTCGAAAGTCGCCAACAAGTTGCGTCTTGCTGCAACACCAATATGATGTCACATCTCAGGAATGTGACGACTCATTCGATGGGGAGTGAGGGGAGAGTACAAAGGTTAGTATTGTAGTATACTGCGATACATGTATGTGCTGACTCGGCGAGGAGGGCGAGGTGGTACAGGATGGCATCATGGAATAGAGGGGAGGACTGTCACGTGGTGAGCACATAATTAGCATTCGTGTAGTGACTTGTGAAGAAGGGGAAATACTAAAGGCTCGTGAAGATGAGGGGAGGGGAGTGTCTGACCGTGACATGGTTGTAAAATATGGTGGGGGACTAAGGAAGCCTGTAAAGGCATATAGTGTTTGTTACCTTTTAATTCAATTAAAAGTATTATTTTCTCTGTGAGGTATGAGTGGGGTTAGGGAGGAATGCGAAATCTAAATGTTTTCGGAAGACTCGGAGGAGACCACTATAGTTAGTTTGATTGAATTTATTATAATTCGTTTGATGATAGTTGGGATAGGAGATGGGTTTAAGATATTAGCATGGGGAAGAGTGGTGAGCCGTTCACGTGTGGTGTATTTATTTGTGTAATTTAATTTTCTCTAAAAATATGTTTATATTATAAAGTATGAATGGTGAGTGATTGGAATGTATGATCGAAAAATTCTCGGAAGACTCGGAGAAAACCCATACATTTTAGTTTATTGGATTTATTGTAACTTTTTCGGGAATAGCTAGGATAGGAGTCGGGTTTAAGTTATTAGCAGGGAGAAGGGTGGGGGGACCTTGTTCAGGTGCGGTATGGTTAATTACTTAAATTATTTCCTAGAAAGATGTTTCTACATAATGAAGTGTGGGTAGAGGCTGATAGGAATGATAAATTGAAAAAAATTCGGAAGACACTCAAAAAACCCTTATAGTTTATTTGATTTTATTTATTGGGAATCTTCCGGGGATAGTTAAGATAGGGGTCGGGTTAAAGCTATTAGCTGGGGAAGGGTGGGGGGACCTCTTTCAACTGTGGTACAGATATTTACTTAAATTAATTTTACTAAAGAGATGTTTTGTTTTTGTCATGAGGTTTGAAAGGGGTGTGTTTGGAATGCGAATTAGAAGATTTTTCGGAAGACTCGGAGAAAACCCATATACTTTATTTTATTGGGTTTATTGGAAAACGTTCGGGAATAGCTAGGGGGTGTGGCGGGGAATCTCGCCTAGGTATGATAAAGTTAATTACTTAAATTATTTTTACTAAGAAAATGTTTTATATTATGAGGTGAAAGTGAGGTTATGTTGGAATTAAAATTAGAAAAAAAATGTTCAGATGACTAGGAGAAAACTCCTATAGTTTATTTTATTGGATTTTATGGTAATAGTTCGGGGATTGCTAAGATAGGAGTCGGGTTTATGTTATTAGCATAGGGAAGGGTTGGGGAACCTCGTTCAGCTGTAGTATTGTTAATTACTTAACTTATTTTTACTAAAAATATGATTTTACATTATGAGGAATGAGTGGGGATTGGTAGGAATGCAAATTAGAAGAAAAAAATTCGGAAGACTCGGAGGAAACCGCTTCAAGAAGGTTGCCTACATTTACGTAAAACAATTGACGACAGGTATCGCGGACAAGATGGATGCCGGAAACAAGATGGCAGGCATAAAATGTATTGATTTTTAAATTTTTGAATTTTTTGAAATTTTTGAAAATTTTGAAAGTGACATCATCAAATATGGCGGCGGTGACGTCATCAAATATGGTGGCCGGTGACGTCATCCAAGATAGCGGACGGTGACATAATCCAAGGAAATAAGTACAATAAATCCACGTCGAATTTGAACTCCAACAGTAGAGGCTAGAAAAATTCGCGGGTTCACTGACTTGTAGGCTATCTTCCAAGAATATTTGTGAAATAGTGCAGACAGCAGCTGTTTATTAGCTGCTTGCTGCCAGTGAAATGGGCCTGTATTCAGTTACAGTGTGCTACTTCCTGGAAGTGTCAATTAAATCATCGACCAATTGTGAACGTGATACAGACTAATAGTTGCTGTAATTCTAGCTTGCGCCAAAAAGAAAACGCGAATTTTTCAGGTCTCTATCCAACAGTCAACAAGTAGTCGAAAATCCTTAGCGGTTCACCGAAACAAGATGAATTGGGATGGGCCTGGGAATTGTACTCAATATGTAAATACAGGTAAGTTATTTGATAAAATTAATTTATTTCATATAAATATTCAATCAGTAAGGAGTAAATTTACAGAGCTTCAATCATTTTTAGGATTTTCCGAAATAGACATATTGTGCATAAATGAACATTGGCTTAAATATGAAGAACTTAACCTATATATACGTAAAGGATACAAATAATCTTCTGCATTTTGTACGACAATTAAGATGCACGGTGGAGGTGGAGTGTTTCATTATCAAGGATGCATATGTGAAATGTATGGACGAAATTAATATAAATGACTTTGGTCTTGAGAAACAATTGAAATTGCTACTATTGCTTTAAATTTTTTTTCTCTAATAGTTGTTATAATGTATCGTTCTCCTGACACTAATATGTAGAAGTCTTTACAGAAATATTACATCATAATTTTATATTACATCTATGTAATTTACACACACACACACCTACACATATATATATGTTTACACACACACCTATACATATATATACATATATATGTATATATATATATATATATATATATATATAATTAAAATAACTAGTGTTTTAAATATTGATGTTAGAGAAAGGGGTACTGATGGACTTATCTATGACCTCATACATATGTTAAGATCATTAAACATTTATTGTTTTAATGAGAACCCGATATGTTAAATACTTGCCTAGATAATAATATTCCCAACAAACATCAATCACTCTGAACTTAACTTTACTGTGCTTAATCCACATATTTTGGACCACTCAGAACTTACGGTAGATATTTTTAATCTACTGGAGAGTGATAACAAATGTTCTGCAATTACTGATAAAGTATGTAGGGTGAAAACTCACAGAAAATTAAACGAATTAAGTAATCAGTCCTTAAGAATAAAATTGTCAAGTATAATTTGGATAGAGCATTTTAAAAATATAAATGATGTAAATATAGGTTTAAAATTGTTTTATGACATAGTTAATTTTTGTTAAGTATATTATTGCCCTCTTAAACAAAGAAAATTTAGTAAACAGAAAAAAAAAAAAAAGGAAAAAGTAAACAATTGGTTTACTCCTGAGTTGGATAGATTAAGATCATATCATGTAATAATTAGAGCCACGATTTTGTCGCGAAAAGTTTTTTTGCGTTTTGTTACAGTGTCTCGCGTGCACCTCGGCAGCTCTACTTCACGGCTATTGGCAGCATGTCTTTGCTTAGACACGTCTCTCGTTTGACTGCACCAATAACAATGAGGCTATTGTGACGCAATACGTCTGTGATTTGTCAGTAGAACCTCAAGACAAGTGACAGTTGAAACGTCCAATCACTGATCATGAACCAGAGTTGCGGATGTCAACATAAGGCATTGAATCCAAATGATGCAAAAATCTTTTCGCCATAAAATCGTGGCTGTAGTAATAACATGTCATGTAATTGCTCAAACAAAGCCTGAGGTATCACCAATATATCATAGCCTTAGAAATTTATATAGAACACAGTTTAGAACAGCAAAACAAAAAGTAAATGAAAATTTTATTAATAATTCAGGTAATAAATGTAAAACTGCATGGAAAATAATAAAAGCCGAAACAAACTGTACTAATCTTATGGAAAATGAAATTATAATCTCAGCTGCAGACCTTAATTAATTATTTGTGAATATGTATGATTTTGTCAGACCTAATGACGATGACACTGATTTATTAAAGGTCTTAGAATTACTAAAATGTAAAAAGGTAACATTAGATACAAAATTATTTAAATTTCAGTTTTTGTAAAGCTATTAGTAGCCTAAGTAATACTAAAACTGAACATTATCATGGATTATCTAACTACGTTATCAAACAATTAAATCATGAACTGCAATTCCTTTTGACTTATCTAGTCAATTGTATGCTTATTGGGGGCGTATATCCCAAGTGTTTAAAATCAACTGTAACAGTTACAATTTATAAGAAAGGGGACAATAAGTTAATGAACAGTTACAGGCCTATTTCTTTGGTCTCAATAATTTCAAAAGTAATTGAGGGTGTGATAAAACTACAATTATCAAACTATTTCGAATCTAATAGTTTATTTAATTTTTCTCAGCATGGTTTCAGAAGTAATATATCTACAATAAACGCAGTATAAAATTAGTAAGGTATGTTACAGATTGTCTAGAATGAAGTACTGAAGTATGTGCAGTATTTTTAGATCTTAGCTAAGCATTTGACATTGTTAGTCATACAATATTAATTGAAAAACTATACTTCTATGGTATTCAAGAAGCAGAGTTAAGTTTCATAATATCTTACTTAAACGATATACAACAGACTGTTAAAATAAGATATAAATACTCAGAATTATTAAACATTTCTAATGGAGTTCCCCAAGGATCTGTTTTATGTCCTCTTTTATTTTTAATCTACATTAATAATCTACCAGATAGTGTACAAAACTCTGAATGTATTTTATATGCTGATAACACAACGTTTTTAGTAAATGATAAAGACACTAACAATATTAATAAAAAACTAACACATGTTACTGAAAAATCTTCATTTGGTTTGAAACTAATATATTAGTAGTAAATAAAGATACAACAGAAACTGTTGTATTAAGTCTAAAAAAAAAAACTTCTGGAAAATAAAGCAGTGAATTTATTTAGATATATATTTGGATAATAAATTAAGCTGAAAAACACATACATTTATTTTGACTAAACGCTTATCAAGAGTGGAATATTTATTGAGAAAACGGAAATATTTATTAGTTTTAATATGTTAGTAAACTCACGTTATGCTTTCTTCCATGTGCATCTTTTATATGGTATAACACTGTGGGGTAACTACTGCAGCAAAATTGGTATTCCCTTGGCAGAAGAAGGCCTTAAGAACTGTGATTGATGATGATAATCAATCCTGTAAGAATATTTTATTAAATTAGAATTTCTCACAGTACAGTGTATCTATAAATTACAATGTCTTTTACATGCAAATATAAATTTAAATCATCTAACCATAAGGAATACGTAGTGTACATAACCATGAAACCAGAAATAGACATCTATAAGACAGTTCACAATTCCATTATTCTAAAACACAAAGGAGTCTTGATAATATGAGTGTGTTCCTATTTAATAAATTACATTTAAATGCAAGAAATATAACTTCTAAGAGATTCAAGATGATTTTATAGAAAAATTATTAAAATCTAAATCTTTTTATAACATTGATGAATCTAATGATGATAATTTTAATGATCTGATATTTTAAGCATTGATCTGTGTTATTTTTACATTGGATATCGTTTATGTGTTTCGTTTTTTATAAACAATTATTTTATTTTATTATAAAATGTAACAGTGTTTAACAATTGACTTTGTTTATTACATGTATGCCAAATGACAATAAACCATTGATTGATATGCAATATGCCATTTAAAAAGATCCACCGATCCCTGTCGCGACTCACGACGCATCTGTAGATTGTCGCTGCAGCTTTAGGCTATTATGAAAACTACATGCGATCTACTCGATGGCGAGTAAATCGGTCAAGAACGTCATGCGATAAAGATAAACGGGCAGCCAAGAACTCTAAAGGCGGCCGGCTGGCTGGCGCGCGAACTGCGTGCAGCGTGTTCGGAGTTAGGTTTTTTCTCAGAGACCAGTAAACGTGCGTCCCCAATGCTTATCTACGAAAAGAAAACATACTTCAGACTACTTGGCAATGTGACTTTCGAGACACCACGCGCATTGGAAGCATTATTTTTAAGCCCTCAAACTTGGCTAAAATCGGCTTTTTAACACTGTAACGTCTCCATATATATGTAACGGATTTGTTCGAAATTGAGGTCTACAAGTACATTGGACTTTGCTACAGCGACGTGTTCAATAAAATGGTAGGTTAACCGCTTAAAGCCGCACAGTAAAAACGTTACGGCGGGAACACTGCGCGCGCATTTACGACTTTGGACGTAGAGGCGATATCACAACACATGTGCCGGCCGGCGTCGCTACAGGGGCGTCATTTCAGATTTTTCTTGGGGGGGGGGAAGAGAAAGATTTTTTTTTGGTGACAGTGACCTTTGTTACATCTTTTTTTATGTAAGCAAGTATACATTATAAACTTTAATAATATAACTTCAGTTTTATGTGCTTATGTTAGTATTATTTAAATAACAAAATACACAAAAAATAAAAATGTATACAGTTATTATTCTAAATCCAGGTGGGCGTTTGCCTACCCTCCTCCCCCCCCCCCAGGCTCGTAGCGCCTTATAGATTTTCGCCTCACACACACTAACACACCCGTCATCAGGCGGCCGCCTTAATATTCAACTCGATCTCGTCGCCGGATCCACGCAAATCTACTCTGCTCGGGAGCAGGGTAGGTAGCAGTTAGCAGACGATACACAGGAAAGCGCACGTAAAAATAATCAGACTCCCGCATATGTACATAACAGTGGCGGATTTAAGCAATTATCTTAGAGGGGCGAAGTGTATGCCTTAAAAGGTATATGTACTGTACATACCACAAACCAAAAACGGGGGGTGGGGGGTCCGGGGTCCTCCCCCAGAATATTTTAGATTTGTATGTGCAAAGGAGTTTCCAGGCCAAAAATTTGAATATACTGCTTTCAAAAATGGTATTTTTTACTATAAATTATGTCTCTAAGGGAAAATTTTTGTGCTGACATAAAATAATTCTGACGTGCCATGTGGTCACCATCACAATGTATAAGAGTAATAGCCATCAATTATAAGCAACTATCATAAATTACAGATATAATAATTATCATGTCATGCGACGATTCATTCTTCTCGTCATCGTGTCACGATGCCGATATTCTCTATGTACATAATTTTATTCAGGAAAAACAGAAATGTATATACTTTGTCTTTGTGGAAACAGCAGGTACAAGCCTCTGGGCCTTCTCGCCCTCACTAGCGCTCATGTAACCCCCCTAGCTGCCAGACCAGTTGGGAAGAAAGCCAGCATATCGTGTTTCAGATACAAATGTTAAATAGTTAAGGAATTTTAAGAATTAAGAAAAACATGTAGGGTGTTCGTCAAAGTGCAGCTGAATGAAATTAAATAATTATGTAATAAATACAGCAGTGGCAGGAAGATACTGTCCGCGATGGGTTGGGCCATCTATTTGAAGCTGTCTCCTGATTGGCCCAACTGAACTAAAGTCTGCAGGGCAAGCGACAGGGAGGATGGTGCCAAACAAGAGCATGGTTAGTTTTTAGATAGATTCTGGGACAGATGTTTTCGAGCCGCGGAAGACGGCGTTGAGACGTAGATAACGGAGGGTTGGGGTGCTGTCGCAGGGTGTCAGTTCAGGCGCCGGACACCGTTAGAAAGACGCATATGAATCAAGAGATCGACGAGTGGAGGTGACACCGCCGGGTGTTTTCAATTTATGCGTTGGGACGCCTACTAGTTGCGATATTCGGACCGGTTATTTAGAAGTATTGCCAAGCGTCGCAAGTTAGGGCGGCAGACCACTGATGTTGCCATGGTAATATTCGACGAAATTTAACTACGTATTGCTGAGACTAACTTGTATATAATCAAGTGCAAAACCGACAAACCTTGCATAATAACGATCATGCCACGAGAGGACAACGAGAGGTCTAGTTTAAACTGATCTTTCCGACTTTTTATTACTCCACACACTTTACACCACATACCCCGTTAGGACGTCGAAAATTAAGTAAGTAACATTTTTAAGATTCTGCTTCGACGAATCTTTTCTTTATTGTTGTAGCTTTTGAAAAAGTACTCTAATTTTACTGAACAACAAACTAAGTTGCACAAAACATATTGGAATCTAGAAACTAGAAATGTTTATTACATACTACATATATATTGCATTCTGTGATGCAGTTCTTAAAAACCACATTGGAAATTATAACCTACCATACCTCATAAAAGACAGGCGCGACCTGTTAAAATGGTTCTGCTGGTCGATGGATTTTCTCGGGGATCTTCCAGTTACCCTGCCCCTTCATTCCAGTGTTGTGGCATACTCATATCATGTCACCCATCACAAGCACTAAATACCTAGTTGTTAAGTGCTCATCAAAATCTCTTCACTCATTCAAAAGCCTCGTGTCACTGGAACATACACCCAACGAAAACAGACTTTTTGAAACTAGTGAATTTATACAAATTGGATGTCACGAGCCAATAGCTATTCAATAAAATTTATGGACACAAAATAAAATATTGTTGTATTCTTAAAAAATTTCTGAAATCTAGTAAAAATCCTTTACTTTAGATTTCTTTAAATACAAAAATGTGTTGTTTTGTGTTTTTATGACAATAAGCATACAGCCTTCGACATTAATTTAATTTCAGTGTTATTGTTCAACTAGGCCTGCAGTTGTTCATTGAGGTTTCGCTGAGATAGGTTTCTGTAACGTAGAAATTTTTACGAAGTTATGGAAAAACTATGCAAGCTAAAATATTGTTCTTGGGAGGATAATATAGTCACTAGCTACATAATTCTATGTATACTAACTAATAACTAACGCTATTTCGTACAAATTAAATTTGAGAATTTTTCACACCAGAACGGCCTTAAATTGCTCAAACGGTATAAAGAACCTTAATAGAAACGAACCTGTGCCACAGTATCAGCATCGCCGTCTCCTGTTTCTTCAATTTTCTGCAGTTTATTAAGAATATGTATACAAATTATTTTCTCTATCGTCCGTGTTAAAATTCAACAATAAAACACAACGTAAAAACATTTCATAACAAATATAGTTGAAACCATCACTCATACACAGCACACTAGAGACTGAGGGCCGTATCTATATACCTCTTTCGAATGACAACCAACTGCTCACCAATGCTTTCTCTATGGGGATAGCAGATGGTTGTCATTCGAAATAGGTATATAATATCGGCCCTGAGAATGTGTGAATACATGGTGTCGTAGTTCGCACTCCCCCCCCCCCCAACACCCTTCTGGACACTGCTTTGGGCCGTTAATTATGACAGGGCCTTGCTCAGACCAGTCTTTCTTCAACCTAACACACTCGTCCTCTTGCTGAGAAAGGTTCTAAAGGGACATCACACCATAGAAAAAAAAACAGGAAATATATCCTCCCGCCAGCACAGTACACAGGGCTTTTAAATTAAGAACGAACCTCACTTACCTAAAAACAATATTAAATTTTGCAGTTACGATCACATGAAATGTACATATTACAAGAGTGTTTATATTATGGCATTTGTGATTCCATGTGCATGGTTGAATTATTTATAAATATTTACTTGTGTAAATGTAATGTTTCTTCTATACATATTTTAACAATTCACTTCACTAAAAAACACACAACAGGTTCTTAGGGGAGGGGGCGGTCGCACCCACCACCCTCCCCTTAAATCCGCCACTGGTACATAAAATAAATTGTATGTTGTAAGGTCTGAATAAATTTTCACGGAAAATACGATGAAGCTTCCGATGCGACGCATCGTAGTATTTTTGTTGAACGAGAAGTGTGGAGCAGTTTATCATGTGAAAATGTTTCCAAAGAACGTAATTCAGGTATGGAACAAATTATATAATTAGTAATAGTTTTAAAATTTAGTTACATATAGGAAACACTCGATTAATAAAACAAGCAGCAGTTATGTGCCAGAGAACTTTTACTTTTCATTATAAATTGCTCCAGCATTTTAGTGCAGTATACAATACTAGTATTCAATTGTAGTGATATATAGGCCTACGTATATAACATTAGTACACAACGTAATTCTGCAATGTTCTGACCTGGTTTAATAACACAGGTCTGCCATATCGGCGACTGAAATTACCGCTTCCGCAGTTTTTGCCATATTTTTCTTTACAAAGGCCGCCAAGTAACTACTCTTCGGATTTATGACTGCTCGTTAAGCATCCAACGACTGAGTATATCCAGTCACGTGACCAACACTACCTAGTAGGATTATATACTCTCGTTTCATATAAGTTTGTATACATTTGACAGCAACTTATTGGTCAATAATTTATAATATTGTGTAATTTGTGGCACTACATAAGACGAGCTCTGTAGTACAAATGCTGAAACGGACATCTCAGGTTCATTTTAGAGCTAATAATGTATTGCATTGTGCAACAAATCACAAAATAAATTATTGCCCATAAGTTGTCAAATTTATCAATTATTATATGATATTTTCATAAGCACCTGTTATGCCACAGCTAGTCCGCGCGAGCGCCCGACTGATCCCTTGTCCCGGCGAACATAGTGCAGCGACAAGCTAACTGCATTATGACCTTGAGTCGCGACTCGCGGATTTGTTCAAGTGGACGTGTCGCATATTAGCATTGCAGCGATAGCAGATATTTGACGACAGTGAGTCGCTCGCTCGCAGTGGCGGATGTAAGTCTTATTTGGGGGGGGGGGGGAGTATGCCTTAAGAAGTATATATACCCACTCCACGAACCAAAAGCGGGAGGTCCGGGGGGCCCTCTCCCGGGAAAAAATTGGATTTGTAGGTGCAAAATGGTGCTATTTCAGGAGTTTTCTGGCCAAAAATTTGAATGTACTTCTTTCAAAAATGGTTATATTTTTAACGATAAATTATATTTGTTAAGGGGAAATCTTTGTGCTGATATAAAAAAAAATTTTGACTTGCCACGTGCTCACCACCCCAATTAATAAGAGTAATAATTGCCATAAATTATAAGTAATTATCATAAATTACAGACATAATAATAAAAAACATGTCTTGCGACGATTCATTCTTGTCATCGTGTCAGGATGCAGATATTCTCTATGTACAGAATTGCATTTAGGAAAAAAACTGAAATGTATATAATTTATCTTTGTGGAAACAGCAGGTGCAAGTGTCTGGGACTTCTCCCCCCCCCCCCCGACATTCATGTAACCCCCATAGCTGCTGGACGAGAGGGGAGGAAAGCCAGCCTATTGTGTATAAGGGGTATTGATCCTTACCACCTTGGATTTATCTGTTTCTTCTCGATAACTTCTGTTCCAGTCGATGTATCAATATTTTTGTCACGGCAAAGCATAGATACAAACTAATCGATTTTCTGTAATTGCAGGAACCATAATATATTCATTATTTTGCAACGGGAAGCAGCTGAAAAGGAAAAATTGCTTTATTTACGGGAGCGACTACCGAGACCGCAACATAAACAGAAACAATGCCATATGAACTCCAAAAAGTGAATGAAACAATAAACTATGCCTTGTCAGCGTGAAGAAAGTAAAACAATGAGTCTATTCCCTGATTTATAAGAAAAAACCCGTAAAACCGATCTGACAGGGATCAATCCCCCATAAGATATAAATGTTTAATAGTTACAATACTTAGAATGTGAGGAATTTTAGAAATTAATTAAAATGAATGTAGGGCATTTGTCAAAGTGCAGTTGAATTAAATTATGTAATAAATGCGGCAGTGGCAGGATGTTAAAAGTGTCCTTGAGGGGCAGGGCCATCTTACGGAAGCTGTCTTCTAATTGGTCCAATTGAACCAACGCCTGCAGGGCAAGCGACAAGGAGGTTGGCGCCAAGCAATAGCATGACTAGGTTGTTGACAGATTTTGGGACAGATGTTTTCGAGCCGCGGAAGACGGCATTGAGACGTAACGACGGGCCGGGGTGCCCCAGGGAGTCAGTTCAGGCTCCGAACGCGTTTACAGAGATGGTGTTATATCAAGAGATCGACGGACCGGGTGATACCGTCGGGAGTTTTAAATTTATGCGTTAGGACGCCTACGAGTTGCGGTATTCGGACTGGTTATTTAGAAGTATTGTAAAACTTCACAAGTTAGGGCGGCAGACCGCTGACTATGCCATGGTAACCTTCAACG
Organism: Medauroidea extradentata; assembly: GCA_003012365.1. Lineage (NCBI taxonomy): Eukaryota > Metazoa > Arthropoda > Insecta > Phasmatodea > Phasmatidae > Medauroidea > Medauroidea extradentata. The sequence continues at coordinate 22,861 of PNEQ01055727.1, forward strand.
TATTTTAGCTACATATTGCTGAGACTAGCGGGTGTATAATCATTAAGTGCAAAACCGACAAACCTTGCATAATAACACTCATGCCACGGGAGGACAGTGAAAGCTTGCTATCTGGTTTGAACTGAACCTGCCGACTTCCTGTTACTCCACACACTGTACACCACAGAACTTTAGGTCGCCGCAAATTAAGTACAATTTTAAGATTCTGCATAGACGAATGTTTTTTGTTGTGTTAGCTCTTGAAAAAACGTACTCTAATTTTAATGAATGACAACAAAGTTGCACAAAACCTTTTGAATCTAGAAACTAGACGTGTTTATTACATACTGCAGATATACTGTATTCTGTAATGCAATTCTTAAAAACCACATTGGAAATTATAACCTACCAGACCTCACAAAAGATAGGCGTGACCTGGCAAATTTTGCAATAAATTTTGTTCTGCTGGTTCACGATTTTTTTTCGGGGATCTTCCGGTTACCCTACCTCTTCATTCCGGTGTTGCGGCATACTGATATCATGTCACCCATCACAAGCAAAAAAACCTAGTTGTAAAGTACTGATCAAAATCTCTTCACTCATTCAAAAGCCTCTAGTCACGAGAACATACATCCACGAAAACCACGGACTTGTCGAAACTAAACCGTTCATACCAAAATTAGATATCCCGAGCCAATGGCTATTCGCTCAAATTTATCGACACAAGAATAAAAATAGTGTATTTTTGAAACATTTCTGAAAGTCTAGTAAAAATCCTTTACTTAAAAAATTTGTTGTTTTACATTTTTATAGTTGTAAGTATAGAACCCGCGACATTAGTTAAAGTTCAGTGTTAATTATTTACCTATATTATTCATGAAGGTTTCGCTGGGATATGTTCCCGTAACACCAAAATTTTGATTTTGACATGTAGTTATGGGAATAATATGCACGCTAGAATATTGTTCTTGAGTGGATAATATAGTCACTAGTAACATAATACTATAATACTACTAACTAATAAATGAACGCTATTTCGAACAAATTAAATTTTAGAATTTTTCACGTTGGAACGATTTTAAACTGCTTTCACGGTATAAATAACCTAATAAAATCGAACCTGTGTCACATATCAGCATCGCCGTCTCCTGTTGCTTCACGTTTCTGCAGTTTACAAAAATATGTCAACAGGTTATTTTGTCTGTCTTCCTAGTTAGTATTCAATGTTTTAACATAACGTAAAACACTTCACAACAAAAGTATTTCAAACCATCACTCATTCACTGCACACTACTAACTGACAGTGTGTAGACAAGACACTCCGTCCCCCTTCCTCTCAAATTCTGCTCACGTCAATGGGATGTTATTTATGACAGGGCCGTGCTCTGACCACTCTCTCTTCGACCTGACCACTCGCCCTCCTACTGAGAACGTGTCGAATGGGACGTCAGACAAAAAAAAAAAAGGAAATATATCCTCACAACACAGTGCTTTTCGAGCAAGAACGAGCCACCCTTACGTAAAACGGAGCTTGAAATAGGGGAAAATATTGTTTAACAATATTGAATTTTGCAGTTATGATCACGTAAAATATAGCCTACATATGAGTGTCTATATTAAGTCATTTGTGAATACTTGTGCATGGTTGAATATTATTTGCAAATATTTATTTGTATAATTTACTTCACTAAAAAAACACACAAAAGGTTCTTAGGGGGAGAAAGGCGGTCGCCCCCTCCGCCCCCCCCTTTTAATCCACCACTGCTCGCTCATCGCTCATTGCGAAGGAAGAAGGGTAAGCTTGTCGCAACCATACGACCCATTGCGATAAGCTCGCACAGATTCCGAAATATTACGTTGGTTGTTTAGCCGACTGTTGCTTGTTTTTATTGGATATTTAGATGCTACAAGCAATATAAATATATTGAGGAATTTCTATAAATATTAACGTGCATTCCTATCACCAAATACTATTAAATTAAAATAAAATATTTTATTTATTCTTCACTCCAACATGTAACAAATTACGCTTTTATTCCTATGTTCTTATACACTGATGTTTGTGGTAGCAGTACGGTAAAAAAATCTTCATAATA